>VXAU01004425.1:180504-197043 GCA_013399695.1 Formicarius rufipectus | reverse complement strand
CACCCCCCCAGATTTAGATTTCTTTGAACCTCATTCTAGCTCACTGTTTTTCAGCTCTTGAAATTAATGGAAACAATGATATTTTACTTTAAAATCAGCAATACTTTAGGAGTTAAACTTGATAAGGAAATCAAACGTGGTGAACAAGGATACTGTCACTTAGAGGCAGCGATCTGATTTCTTCAAGTTTGAATAAATTGGAGCCCATTTCAGTATAAAACTTCATAATTTTAGGTGATATAATACTCTTCTAACTGATCTAAACTAAATCAAATTAACCAACTCTTAAATGAAAGTTAAAATACATCTAATCAATAATTTGTTTTAATCCAATTATTCCATAGCCTAAATCTAAAAAGTAACAACAACAGAAAAACCTGCCAAAGCAAACAGACAACATATGTAACATACATGCACAGATGAACTGTGAATACTCAGTAAGAAAATACAAATTATCAGCACATAAAATGCTGCATCACAGCATTTGCCGTAGTAACATGAGAACTACAGGTAACACTTCGACCAACATTTGTAGTTGTATAAAGCTCACAGAAGTTACCTCATAGGCTTGGCTTCCTTTTAGAGAAACAAATCTTCAGAGTGTATTAGAGCATAGAAGCCTATGTATTCTGCCATAAACTTTCTAAGGCTGTAGAAGAGTAATAAGAACCATAAAATATAGGTCTATGATGGACATCTGAGAAAGGGCAAGTGAACTTTTTCAAACCTAAACAAAAAAACTGCTTCAAGAAATCATGTATGAAGCAGTCAGTAAAATTTTTTCCTTGAAACTTCACAGAAGCAAGTACTGAGTTAAAACTTAGTGTTCTGACTACAAAAGACATACTTTAAAAAAACCCAAACAAACTATGGTGTACCAAACTTTTTCAGTTTTTCAAGGAAAACATACATTAATCCACCATTTTTAATTTTAATGAAGATTGGAGAACTAGAATGAAGTAAACATTGAAATACTTTGCTTTTCTGTAGTTCCTGTGAATTAGTCTATAAGCTCCAAGGGGCAGTAAAAATTATTATCATTGTACAATATAGAACAAAGTCCTAATGACTCTTACCTCACAGTAATTTGTTGTTTAAGGTCAGAGGAGGAAAGATACTTGAATATTTCTTCTTCCCCTCAGTTTTCAGATATGTAGCATGGTTCTGAGGCTGAATCAAATGTCTCAGTGGAGGATTAATGATTTAGCTGGTAGGAGAAGTGGCATAAGACACATGTAGGATTTGAAATACAACTTTCAGATTTAAAAGATGTGTATTTGCACGTTCTTGTGGGATTCCTAGAGCTGACTGAAATTCTGGTTTTCAGGTAAAAAGTACAGGTTTCTGTGTTAAGATATAAGCAATTTATTAACCAAGTCTAACTGCTTTCAGAGAAGAGGTTGGGGAGGAGGGAAAAAGCCAAGCCTGTTTAGTGAAAACAGTGACGTTTTCAATAAATACAGACTATTATGTTAAGGCAGAACTGTGCAATGCTTTCTGAGAAGAGGTCTTATCTTTGTAGGTGGACTTCAAAAAGACATTTCTGCAGAATTTTCCTAAGCAGTAATTACAGACTATGTGTTGGAAATTGTGTAAAATTGTGGCATTATCTCTAAGTAGGAATATTATTAACATACCAGTTCTACTCTTCTAAGTTCCAGGAGAACATGCCAAAGAATGATTCTGTCACCACATTTTTTCCAGACAGGCTATCTCTAGGAAATAACAGTCATATTAGTATTTTCCTTAGCTGTATCTCAATATGTGGCAGTATGCTCAGGAACATTTCTTAAAGCTTGTCTAATTTTGAAAATTAGATACGTTCCAGCATCTTAGCTTGCTTTTTCTCTGAGCTGTTCCTTAGAGCTAGATATTGCTGTGAGCATGAAATATCACAGGCAATTGTCACATGATAAATTACTGTTTTCATCCATCAAATATTAAAGCTGCTCACTACTGACCTTGAGCACCACTTACACTCCCAGAGCCACAGCCCTTTTCTAAGTCAGCAGGGTACAGCTGGCACAAATTCAGCCAAGCAATCAGGTTCATACCCCTTTGCAGAAGTTAAGTCTCTTAAAAGTGCTGTGCCTCAGAGAGTACAACCAGAAGCTTGACCACTCTTGAGAAAGGTGTCCAACACCTGACTGTTCCTACCAAGGAGTATTACCTGCTCATATTGATTTGCAGCAAATTATTTCTCAGTAAGCATTTCCACTTAACATCTACTCTCATGGAACTTGTGTAGTGGGAGATATTTACGAGTTGCTTTCAGCTTAAAAATAAATCACCTCTAATTCCTCTAAGCGAAATCAATCAAAAGTCTTTAAAAAATGGACTGGTTCTTTGGTCGATTCTGGCAGAAAAGTAAACAGCACTTCAGCTTTTCTCCACCATTAAGGTCTAAATGGCCTAGAAAGTAAATCAATATCTCCAGTCAGCCTTCTGGCTATTGTTTAGCCAGTAGATATGGATTTTCTCTAGCTTACTGTACTCCTTTGGGACTAACCTGTAATCCTCAGAGAGTAATAATAAGTTCATTATCTAGTTCAGCTGTCTGTTGTACATTTAAATGGACCACATCCATCAGCAGCACTTGTTAAAGTTAAAGGACAATGACATCCCATTCAACCTATTTCACAATGAAATACTTGCAAAACCTGATGGAGAAAATTATTGTAAAAACCTTATTTGCTGTCAGGTTATTAAAAATGAAATACCACAAATGAGGTAAATAGTAAATAAGGATTTTTCCTTATGTAACATTGTTACTTTGATAATGAGTTAAATTGTGGTGAAGTTTATTTCTGTCATACATCACAAAATCCTTCATTATTCATATCAATCTGTTTCAAATATTTCTGGTTAAATACCACTACAAAGCAGGCAGTTGTCAGAACCAATCAGTACTTTTTTTTCATTTCTGAGCTACCAGATGTTTGCTGGACTAAAATGATTTCTCTTCCCTCTGCCTAGAAGTGCACAAGAAAGCTCTCTCATTTTTAAACACTGAAGTTTTAAAAGGCTCTACTCTCAGATCATAGAACCTGTGCTCTGCTCTCAGCCAGGGAGAGTTACAATCTCTGATCTGAGCACTCTGTTCTACTGGGTACACACATTTTCCGATAAAGGTATACAGTCTATCACAGAATGACAAATAAAACCTTAATTTTACAGCTTTTATACAGAACATTTAAAAAAAAAATACAAAGTAGCAACTATTCTCGAGATGATCTGAGCCTTAAGAAAAAAACACTAGTTACTAGATCCATACTGTAAATTATGCACATGAAGACTGCTGCCTGCTAGGGAATGGACTGCATTTTATCTACTGCCTCATACTCAGCCCTCAGATTGGTTATACTAATATACGTAAGAGTCACAGCCACAACTGCCACAATGCCACATCTTCTTTTCTCTAATTCAAGAACTATTAGGAATAATGGAACAGAAAAGGATGGAGGCTACGGCTTTATTCAGGCAAGTGGTTTGAAGAGCAATAGTTCCTATAATAAGTAACCATTCTTTTTTTCCTTTCAGAACTGCCTATCTGGATTGCAATCACATGTAGCTGAGTGACAGCCTTCAATTAAAAAGGAGAGCTGACACAGTCCTAAATAAAGATTGAGGAACTTGATCCTTAAAGTGGATCTTCTAAATTCAGAAGGAAAGTCCAAACAGCAAGTCTGCACAGAAGAACAAATAGAAATTTATGACAGTGGCAATTCTCAAGAGGCAGCTTTAGTCTCTGGGGAGATGCTGTTGGTACTGGGATCACCACTAGGTGACAGCTGGAGAGCACCCAGAGTTCCCTCACTATGTTATCTCTAACAACTCTGCCCTATTCTAAAGCAATTCATTTGGTTTGGTAAAGTTTTTTTGGATCACTCCACACAGCATTGTAATGAAAATCAATAGAATGTAAGTTCCTAAGTACATCTCACTTTAAAAGAATATATTAATATTGTGTAAAATAATGCTTATACACCCAGAAATGGAGCCTTAAAGTCTTTTGAATGTCACTAATCTTTGGCAGAGAGTAAGGTCTGGTGGAACAAGTCAAAGAGACCAAAGCCATGGAATGGTGTGCCTAAAAAAGCATTCCAAAAGGTGTCCTTCCAAAATCCTTCATAAATGTTGGTTCTTGTCCTTACTCTTTTAGTATGCAAGTTGTAAATCAAAAATAAATATCTCCTCGGCTTTTTCACAGGACTTAGGTGTTCACATTATCCCCAAGTGGTGCAATTAATATGTTTGCTTTTGGTACTGTTACTGTTGGATTCTGTTCCCTTATGATTGTTCTCATTGAACTCTGATGGTATTGACTTGTGAGACAATTCTTTCATCAACTTATTATGTCTACTGATGAGTACTTGTATTCTTCATTCCTACTTGCAGCTTGTGTCTTTTAATATATCATCTGCTAAGCCAAACAATCTTTTACAATTTTTAAAAATAAGTAACATCTCATGCAGATGCTTGCTATGGTCACCTCAAAATTTAATATTCTGCTTTTTATGATGAATGATTAAGATTCAACTGTTTGGTGGCTTTTTCTTAACTTTTAACAATTTTTGCAGCTATTTCAGAAACCTTTGCAAATTTCAATGTTCTTTTAAGACTGGACACTAGAATTGTATAAAACATCACGGCAGTGTTCTCATAAACACCACATGAATTTTAAGGAATGATCTTCCTACATATGTCTCATTCTCCTCTTCATAAAGCCAATACTAATAACTCCTTTTCGAAACACAGAATCACTCTCAAAAGTTCCTGTTTCGCTCATTACCAGGCATGACTATCAAGTCCTTTCCAGAGTCATTTCCAGACTCTCCATTTAGCTATTTTAAAAACAATTAATCCAGACAACTGTTGCAGACATTTCTTAAGTATTACTTAGCATTTTCCAATTTTTGTAAGACAAAAACTGATTTTAGCCAGAGAGAAAAAAAAAACCCAGACCAAATCAAAATCAATATAGTTACTTTTAAATGTGATTATGATAAGAAAATTAGCTCTATATAAACATTCTCTTGTTTCTTCATTTATCTGCTCCTCTTGTCACTTAGGTCTGCAATAGAATGTTTTACTCAAATGCTAGGACTCAGGAAGGCAAGTTCTTCATAGAGCTTTACTGATGAGGTGTCACAAGATACCAAAAGCTACCTATAGCTAAGGGTTTAAGTAAATGATTGAATGTTCAAAGCTGATCACCAATCCCAGACGTTCCACATATGAGTGGAAGTTCTGTGATACATCTAAAAGAGAAAGCCACATGTCTCACCAATGTACATAAAACAGCATCTCATCAAAGGTACGAAAGCATTACAAGTGCTAAAAATTATCAGAACCACTCACAACTGATGAAAATTGTTTAGAAGTGGAGGTAAATAGACTTCCCTAGTTCAAACACCTCACTGGTAGTCCAGCTTCAAGATGCACCTGTTTTTCTTTGCTGCCTTTAAAGAATGTGAGAGAGTGGAATTCATTCTATGAGATGAGCCCCTGGGTGCTGGCAGAACAGTTGTTTCTCCAGCTAGACTTGCACAATGCTTCCTGACAGCCTTAAGGCACTGAGGGAGATGTAGTCAGGAGAAGTGACTTTAATCATGGGGGAAAACGGGACAAAAGTATCTAATCTGCAACTCCCTTGAGACATTCTTCAATTGGGAGCAGACGGACAGCTGTTGAACTTGAGAGACTTCTTAATTTGCTAACATCGCTCATTTGAAAAGGTTTCTCAATTAGATGACCTTGGGAATAAGGTGCTCGTGCAGGTCACGTGGCAGCCTTTTGCATAGTTTACATAGCTTGGAATGTGAATTTTAGCATGGGTTCCTTTGGCATTAAGGATCCTGATGAATGCAATGTAGTGTCCTGGGCTCCTACTCCCTCTGGGACACTATGCATCAGTTTGACTGGCCATGTGCTTCTGGCACAAGGAGTTCTGATTTGTGTTACTTGACTGAAGTCTAATCAAAGTACACATAAAGAGCTGGTAAGAAGCAATGAGAGGCAGAGGATCCAAGTAACCTCATCAGTGAGATCAGTGAGTGCTGTGAGCAGAGCACAGGCAGTCCTACCATCGATGGAAAAGAAGTTCAGGATGTCCAGAAGAGGCCACCAAGGTGGCTGGGGCTGGTGCATTTGTCCCGTGAAAGGAAAGGCTGAGGGAGCTGGACTTGGTTCAGTCTGGAGAGGTGTCAGGAGAGACACCTGTCAGGGACTGCTGAGAGAATAATTTTTACCTATGGATAAAACTGTCTGCTGCTGCCACAAACACCTGTTGTATACCCTTTGCCATAGAGCTGCTGTTTCTGCAAGTTTTTATACTGTTTGAATATTATAGTTAGGATAAAAGATGTATTAGACAGGTAATTATTACCATTCTATTACTTCTGTATGTACAACTGTTCTGATTGGTTATGGGAACCCCGGTTACAGCCCCCTGATTGGTTCAGGTACCCCTAAAGCTTCACTGGCTAGCCGGTGGAGCAATACAGCTCCACCCTACCAGGCTAAGCCACCCCCAGTTTTCCCTTATAAGTTACAAACCCTCCTTCCCTTTTCCTTTTGTGTTGCGTTTTGCCCCTAACTCCACCCAAGTTCTAGAATCCTCCGACCGAACCCTATAAGTATCCCATGCTCTCCTTTATAAAGTGTTCATGCCTGTTCACCCCCTTCCCTGCGTGGACCGTGTCTTCTTTCCCTTCCGGACCGTGACAGTGAGGAGACAGGGGAAGACATAACAGCCTGCTGGTGCCCACAGGACTGAGCCAGGTTCTTCACAATTGTGTATGGCAGAAAGAAACAGGGGGCAGAAATTGAAACAAGATCTCATAGGACATATGAATTTTTTTAACAGATGGAGAACAGAAGGAACAAAAATAGTTTGTCTAGAAAGGTTGTGCAGTCTCCATTCTCTCAGATTTCCAAGACCAGACTACATAAAGATTTGAGCAACCTGGTTTCCTCATAGATGTCCCGAGGATCTGGGCCTGGACATGACATGAAGGCCAGGATAATATTTGATGGCTCTGTGACTATGAACAGAACTCATAGGGTAAGGGCCTGTGTATATTCCACTAAAAATCTACACATGTGCCTAAGAGAATCCATCAGTGTTAGACAAGAGTATAACCAACTATTTATGGAAAACAGAATTACCAGGAGATATCAATGACCTTCAACCTCTACAAGTCTTGCAACAGGGAAAACAAACAATACATCCAGTATTATAGAAAACAATCAGCTAATCAACATGTTATTGATCCCTTGTTTTTGTCAAGGTCATTTAGTGTTTTAAAAAATGATCTCACACTAAATCTTTAAAGAAAAAGTGGGCTAATTTGATTTACTAAGTAAAGTGCTATTAATTATGGAAGACAGTCAATAAAAAAGCTGATTCTTCTAAACACAAGGCAGATCCTATGGTCTATGATTTATGGTGATGATTATGATGGCAAAATATTTGCAGTTCTCATTATCATCTAACTTTGGCTAGTTGGAACAGAAGATTCAGATAGGACATAATCAAGCATCAATACAAAGAGCATTAGGAGAAAAATAACCTTTAGAGCAGTAAAAGTAAGCATCTGGATTAAGAAGAGTATACAAAAAGTATGATCTATGGTTTCTTTTCCAATGCAGAGAACACAAACCTCTGCTTTTTTTAATATCAGAGCCAGACTTCTGTCCTGCTGCTGATATTTCCTTTTGTATTACAGTCCCTAAATGTCTAAGTTACATAACCAGACATCTCAAGGGAGTGCAGCACTCATCTAAAAGGATGTCCAAATGTACCATTTGGAATTATTAGTATGTCAATAAAACCTGGCAGTTTCTCTCACAACTAAGGCAAGCCTTAGATTTTACTAAAAACACCTTAGGGGACATAAAAATATTCAAAGGCCTGATTCTCTTTTAATAAAGGAATATTATTTAACCCTTAAAGATTAAAAACTGCATATCAGATAATTTCTAATATTTAACATCGTGTCATATATCAGAAATAAAAATATACAAGATTATACTAGAAAAAAACATGAGAAGAACAAAGAGTATTTAAAGAAGAAAATCAATTTTAAAGTGGAGAAAAAATGAGGAAATTGGAAAATTCATGTGCAAGTATCACAATGCATGCAGTTTATCTTTCACATTGTTTTTAGTTTGTAAAATGATAATGGGATAATTCATGCTTCTTAGAATATTTGTTTCAAGTTGTCAACAGACAACGAGAGAAACAGTACTGATTATGCCAGGTCATGTTTTCCAACTTCTTCTCATAACCACAAGATTTAAATATTGCTGCCATAATCAAAAGACTTCAAAAGTTGACATCCATAGTTTGCACTTTCAATATATGTCTTAATTCAGTCTGCATTTTACAGCCATTTCTTTAACCTAGTTATTTATCCTGCAGAGCTTGGAGGGAAGAAAAGCCAATTTTGAAAAACTTATTGAACTTCAGGCTACTAAAATAATCTTTCCTTACACACAAACAGTTGTTTGAAGAAAGTATCATAAATGTAAAGTTGCAAGGTGCTGGCAAAACAGTCTTTACTAAACCTATGCCTATCACTAAAAGCTTTCATTGTGTTTGCTTTGTTTTCATGTGCACAACATGGCACTTAATTTTGACAATCTGTCATTTTTTCTAGCATGTTCTGAGAGCAGTCAGACAGAGCAGTACTTTTATGTTTTCCATCAAAAGCCTTACGATGCAGAACTGCTTGTCTTCTATTAGATTCCTTGTCAAGCTCAGTGAGCTGTTCAGGCTGAGGGAGGACTATGTCATATTGTTTCAAGCTCACATGTCAGCAGAGAGAGATATAGATCTAGTGGTTTCTATCAGCATTACTGCTTGCTTGTGCATTCATATACAGCAGATATCTTTGTTTGCAAGTTGCAGTTGGATAGTGCTGTAGTGCTAGTACGAGCAATCTATAAAAGCATAAAGTAGGAAGGGGCTGCGTGTCATGTCCTCCACCAGTCTGCTTTCCTGGAGCAGCTGTTTGCCCCTGTAAAAACACAGGGCAAACATGTGGCAAAATACTGACAACTCCAAACACTGTAAGTCGAAACAGACTTGGCAAATCACTTGCATAATGTTATTGATCAGCTCTCATTTTTAAGTCTAACAGAAAGTCATATTTTTCCATAGATTTAATTTTCTTTTCACTCTTGTGTAATTATAAGAGTATCAGACAATTTCTGAGAACTTTGCACCCAAAAATATATCTGTAGGTTGTTACCAATTTTATATAGTTGCAACCCTAAAATAAAGTTTCTTTAGAGAAATTAATTTCTAAATCTCTCTGGAGGTCAAAAAACAAACACCTCAAACCAAAACCAAACCAAAAAAAAACCAAAAACAACAAACACAAAATACACTTAAATTTTTCATAAGACAAAAATGAATTCATTCATTATATCCTGAGCAAGAGAGGGACCCATGACACTCACAAATATTATTCTATTATTAGCAAGAAACCTAAAATTATGTAATAATTTTGCATTACTTAAATAAATACAAAAAGTTATTTTCTGGAAAATATGTAACATCTTTTGGCTTTCTATCAGAAATAACATTAATTTGAAATTTATGCATCATTCTTTCTGGTGCTAAACCTCTGCACAGATACTTTAACTTAAAAACAGAAAGATGATGTAACATCTCAATTTAAATACCTGTACAATAACACTCTGAAGTTACCTACCTTTGATGTCTTCTTAAGTGCAAAATTATCAATTTTATTATACAAAATTACAAAGATATCATGTTTAAAATGAATTGATATAACTTACATGAATCAAACTGCCATATGTCCCTAAGATCTAAATAACTTCTAACTGTACAATAGTCTGTGGTCACATCAACAGCATCTCTTGTGTACGAGCTCAATTCCATTCTCAAGTCCAGACTTGCCTTGTTTACAAACTGTTTTACATCTGTGGGACAGTTCAAGGGAAAGCTGTGGCTGTTTCATGTTTCTGGACTCACAGATGAGTCACCCAAATGCCTTCTCAGAAGGTTTGAGGTTTGACTGAATGTACAGGACCATGGAGCAGCAGTAACATGTGTATAGCACCCAGTATAATCTAGCCCATGGCAGGATCTGTGCTATACAAAGTACATGTATTTCACACTATAATCTGAGATGGCAAGCTATCACTGTCAGTGCACATTAGTTCCTTAGGAGTGCATGGTAAAGCTGCGCACACATTAGGGTTGTCCAATACATCATTTGGTCTGTTACTGTGTCCTCAAATCATACTAGAAGTCGGAAGTCCTGCCCAGCTGTGCTCTGCATCCCACAGGCTGGAAACATTTTCCTGGCTACATAAATATACACCTCCCAAACAAATGCCCTGACTATCAAGAGAGCTGTCTTGCAGAGACCAGGTACTCCAAGTAGGCTTTTTTAAAGTTATTCATGAGCATAATTTCAAGAACTGATTCTCCAAAATCAAAGTGCAACTGACTAGATGGTCAGAACAGCAATTTTTTTTATTAGAACATTGTTGTTGTCTGCATATTCCTACAGCAATGAGAAACCTCTGTCATGGAAGGAGACACAATTGCATCAGAAACACAAAACAAAAAGATGGTTTGTTAATCAGAAACCCCTTACATTTAACGCAAATGTAGGTTTGGGGTTTTTTTCCACGTTATTGATCAGATAAGAGGCTTCTGTTCTCTGGAAGGATAACAGATTTCTGAGAGAATGACAATGTTATTATTTCTTATATAATGGTGTTTTCCGATTTGGAACAGCAGTATTGCCAACTTCAATATTAAAACATCAAGCATTGGGCCTCAAAAAGCATGACATTGGAAAAAAATATATATTTGGGTATTTTATATTTGTCCTTTGCTACTTTGCCTAAGGGAGCATTCAAACCATAACATTAAAATGTTCTTTACCACAGTAAAGAACCACAAAAAACAGCATTGGCAACTGAATGAAAAATTTTGTGATAAGGAATTTAGCATTGAGACCAGAAATACCCAAACGCCAACATTTTTAATTAAACAATCCATAATATTTGCCAATACTGGAAGTAAAAACCCTGTGTTCCATGAGCCATGTATAACTCAAGGACAATCTTATCAAGGGAGCTCTTGCAAGGAGAAGGGCAAGATTCATACAGAAAAAGGGAAGCACAACATTGACTAAGAATGAGATCAATATTATTGTGTGTTACTTAAGAGGGTATCATTCTCCTCCAATTTGTATTTATTTCAGTTATTCCTCAGTTTATTTTTAAATGATTAGAGATTATTGCCTTACTGAACATGTTGTTTAGAAAGGAGAAGGAAGCCATGGTGAAGGCATAGAAAGATAAGAAAAAGTTGTGACATCTGGACAGATTCAAATTACATCTGCAGGGATAAAATTCCAGTCAGGTACTACTGTGACAAAAACAAGGCAAAGAGATGGTAATTTTTTTTTTTTTCTGTCAGAGATTAGGTAGCAAAGCCAAGGTTAGTTTTTTATGCCTCATGCCTAGGAACACAGTGGAATGTGTTTCATTATTTTACCTAAACTACCCATGAAAAACAACAGCCTACAGTTCTATAACATCAATGCCAAGTGTGCCAGAGAGGGAATACTCCTGGGATGTCTGTCAAATAACCAAGCATTTTAGCCAAAAATGATCTACAGTCACAACCATCCATGTTTGAAGCTCCACTCTTGGAGGGAGAGAAGGAAGGAGAAAGGGAGGGAGAAAAGAAGGCAGGCAGGCAGGAAGGACGCGTTCTGAGGCCTTGTGCCGTATCTAACCTCAAGATTATTTTTGTTTTTTTAACACAAGTTTTATGACATAAAAAGGTAAAGATTATCTTGTAGATAGGGGTCATCTTCATTAACTGAAGTTAGGGGTGATCTATTGTTATAACTGCAGGACGAAAGAGAGAATTTTTATTGGTGAAGCAGCTTCAAAAACACTCAGCTTTTGAAAACACAATATATGAGATTCAGCTCCAATAGGTATTTCTGAATTTTTTTATTTGATGTACGGTTTCTTTGAGGGAAAACAGTTATTATCATCAGACTACCTCAAGGATTTACAAGAATCTGTGGCTGAAAATAAGAAGAGATCCAACAGCTCCACTGCAAATAAAAAAAGTATGTTATGATGTTATGCCACATGCACTGCCTGGCATTCATTCAGCTCACTGTAGCTGAAAAGTAGCTGTAAGCATCTATATTCCATTAACACTATGCTAATTATTATCATTGTCTCATCAGTAGTTTGTTTATGACAGCTCTGGGTGACTGAGATGGATACTGAGATGCTCTGTCAAAGCCATCACCTGATGAGATTTTTATTGGCATAAGATCTTTTTTTCCCTTAGTCAGCTATATTACAAAAATCACTGTTTCATTAAATGCAAATACTATTGCCTGCCTTCGGCTTTTTATAATAACCCTGATCTGGCATTGCATTAACTGGTTTCTGCGGTAAGTGAGGATAAGATAACCTATATCTCTTCTGAAGAAATTCACGTTTTAAGAGTTAAATAGCAAATAGACATGTTGAAGTTTGCTTAACAATCTTTTATTTCTTATTCTTCCATGTACAAAAGATATTAAAAAAGACCCACAAACAAAATGCTATCTCTAACTAGAAGCAAATTCCCTAGAAAAGTTAGCACTAAGAGAGAAAGAGAGCAAATGTTTAATTCTTCATAAATAACACAGTTGCACTACTGAACATTAGGCATTCATTTAAATTAAGCTTTTCTTATGAAAATATTCTGGAATTTTTTTCCTACTTTACTTCCTTACATGTCCATTTCCAAAAAAATTATGTTCTAGTAAGGTAAGTTACCCATAGCCAAATGTATACAGGGACCTAATCCTTTGGGTTTGCTGGATGTTTTGGTAAGTGCCATGAATATTACTGATATTTCTTATATTTACCTAAAATCTATTTAAGCATATCTTAGACATGCTAATTTAGGAAGGATTCAGAGCACTTGCTTTGATTTACAGGGCACTAAAACACTGAGAGAAATCTTTAGCATCACTTTTCCTCTTTGGCAGACACAAACTATGACAGATCTAAAATGATTGCTCTTTCTTCCTTCTTCTCCCACAATTTTTTGAAGTTAGAAATTTGATACCTTTAGTAAAAATTCATTTAATTAGTATTTCAGGTTCTGAATAACAACAGAAACAATTGCTGCTTCAGTATTGTACTAACTACTGGGCTATTTCCATACTTCTTCTTCTTATAGTTCACATTTATTTGACAGTTTTTCCTCTAGCAATTTTAATTATCTTTGTCATTAAATACTTACACTATGTTATGTCAAATGGGAAAAACATAATCTAATTCTACCTAAGAAACAATTCCTTTATCAAGGATAAAATGTTGGCTGTCTTCAGAATCACTTAAGTTGAAAAAGAACTTTAAGATCACTGAGTCCAATTACTAACCCAGCACTGCCAAGCCCACCACATCTTTTAAATACCTCCAGAGATGGTGACTCAACCACTTCCCTGGGCAGGCTTCTCCAATGCTTGACAACTCTTTCCATGAGCACTTTTCTAATGCTCAATCTAAAACTTCCCTGGTGCAACTTGAGGCCATTTCCTTTTGTCCTGTGGCTTGCAATATGAGGCAAGAGACCAACTCCCACCTTATTATGTCATTTCACATAGATGTGGAGAGCAATAAGGTTCCTCCTGAGCCTCCTTTCTCCAGACTAAACAATCTCAGCTGCTCCTCATAAGACCTGTGCTCCAGACACTTCACCAGCTTTGTTGCCCTTTTCTGGACATGCTCCAGCACCTCAATGTCTTTCTCGTAGTAGGGGGCCCAGAACCAAACACAGGACTTGAAATGTGCACTATCCACAGAGGGACAATCCTAGTCCTGCTGGCCACATGATTTCTCATACAAGTCAGGATGCCACTGGCATTCTTGGCCACCTGGGCACACTGCTAGCTTGTGCTGGACCAACATCTCCAAGTCCTTTTCCACTGGCCAGCTATCCAGCCAATCTTCCCCAGTCCTGTAGTGTTGCATGGGGTTCTTGTGATCCAAGTGCGGGACTTGGCACCTAACCTTGTTGAACCTCACAACATTTATCTCAGTCCATCTATCCAGCCTGCCCAGATCCCTTTGGAGAACTTTACTACCCTTCTAGCAGATCAACACTCCTGCCAAACTTGGTGTTGTCTGCAAACTGACTGAGGGTAAACTCAATCCTCTCCTCCAGATCATTATCATTCTTCTGCTATGTTATTGATTAGAGATGTAGCTAGAGGAAGGAAAAGCCACATTGTGATTCTGATATGAACCTAATTTTAACAGTGCTTAGCTATTAATTTAAATCATGTGTCATCATTGAGTGTAGCAGGATTCTTTTCATATCATTTAGGCTAGTATTTCAAATGTGTATAATATCAACACAGTCAATCTGAAGCTAGAGCTGATAGTATTGCTTATCACCACCATAAAGTTAGGCTCAACAAGTCTTTCCAAAGTGGAACTGTTTGAGAACTTACTTATGAGATTAAGCAATAATACCCTTTATATCAAACAGTTTTCTCCCTTGTATCTACCTTTATAATGATCATGCATGGTTCACATGAAATTCTCATATTAATTACTGCAAAGCCTTATTTTTTGAAAATGTAGTGTGAATATCAGATCAGTCCTTACCACATAGTCATAAGCAGATCAGCCATCACAAACAAAAGGATCATAAACAGAAGTCTGAAACTACCAGGTTCTGTTTCACAGAACAGATTTTAATATGCTTTAATCAAAGAATATCCTTTAAATGCTCATGGACCATTAGACACATACGTGGAAGGTACTAAGAAACAGTAAGTTAAAAAAAATCAAATTCAGAATAATAACGTTTAAAATTTTATACTTTAAAACAATAAATGATGATAAGGAGTAATTACAATTAAAGAAGAAGAGAGGAGGCACAGCCAATGAAGCTGAATTTAGAACAGAATTACCTGCCTTCTCCACATGTATATTTCCAGACAGTGGGCATTGAGACTAACAGGAACTCACATCAACCATTCACAAATCAGAAGACAGATAAGCACCCTATTTCATATATTACCCTTTTTGCTCACATTACTGATGTTTCAAATTCCATCATTATTTAGTTCTAAGTGATTTGTCTCCATTTATGATCAAAGTAATTTGGCAACTTCATCTAAAAAAAGTTATTTCAGACCATGGCCTCAAAGACTTTTGTCACAACTTAGTTGGCTTATTTATGGCTAAACTTCATTGAACTATTTAGTAGCCCTGGATGCAAGATCACAGCTAAGGAAAACACTTCATGTTAAAACAGCCAGTGATTTCTTAAAAGAAATCCTCAATGCTTGAAATTAACCTTAAGTTTTCACTTTTGCTTCCAGAACAAAAAGAACCAAAAGAGAAGACAAATACATTTTTTAGATTGACATTCCAGGGAGGATGCATATGCTGCCACTCAGAACATAAAAAACCTTATAATCATAATTTTTCTCAGCTGGGTTACAAGGCTTTTCTGTTATGAACATGTATTTTTGCTTTGTTTACTTTTACAAATAGTAATGCAGATACTAACACCCTAGGTTTTAATGAAATCCATATGACTGTGACTTTTAATGAGCTAGGACTAGGAAGTAAGCAAGAAAGTGACATGTCAGGTCTGAATACACACTGGGCCAAGATTCTGACCTAGAACTGATGGAACCTAGAACTGATTCCAGGCTTTCTCTGCTGATGGTGCCAGAACCTCATAGTTCACTCCCCATGAGTCTTCCCTCTTTACTTTGGGATGGAAAGTATCTCCCGAATCCATAAGAACACTTCTAAGAGAAGAAATTCTGCTTAGCTTTGAACTATGATTAAAGGGTACAAGTCAAATGGACAATGGGGGGAGATTTTGTGTGTGTTTTGGTGTGCTTGTACTGGAAACATACCTTTCCATTATCCTTTAATCTATTTATTACTTATCCAAAGGACTTTCCTAGCCTTTTATGATGTCATGTTTCAGCAAGGAATGACTTTTTATAACCCTATTATAAACCCATAAAAATTAAGGTTTACAATGGGAAAACTAAACAAATGTTTATTTCTAGCTTTAAAAGAAGGAGCTTTGGACTCAAGAGTGAATATTGCTTTTATTTAAAATTAGTCAATCTTCGCAACTATTTGGCATTTTGTCTTTGAATTCTATATTCTGTTTTCTACAGTTTCTTCAGCTAGAACTATCACTCTTACAATAAATTAACTGCCTTTGCTTTATCAATAGTCTTACTCATCTCTTGAAAATGTGTTCTACATTTAAACTTGTCATTAAAAGTTCAGTTAGGAATTAAGTTGTTTACCAAATTTTACAATGAAAAATATGTATCTATATTTGAATTTTCAATAAAATGTAGGAATGAATGACTGAAAGCTTAAAAATTGATTTTTAAATGGGTTTTTAGTGGCAAAGAATTTTTAAATGGTACTAATTGATTTGCTATTTTGTAAAAAAAAAAAAAAAGAAACAAAAAAAAC
>VXAU01004425.1:159176-180461 GCA_013399695.1 Formicarius rufipectus | reverse complement strand
AAAACACAAAAAAAAAAAAAAAAAAAAAAAAAAACACAAAAAACCAAACCAAAACAAAAACCCCAACAAAACAGTACAAGTCCCATATTAAAAATAGACCAGAGTGTTTTCAATGACAATTGAATAAAATAATCTGTAGGAAAACTCAGTCCCCTCATTGCATTAAAAAAGGGTGAGAGATGATCTTTCTATGAGAGTGAGCAGCACTATTCCTATACAATATATAAATATAAAGGAATAATTTTTGCACATTACATCATTATTAATTCTTAACTAAATCCTTAATTTGGTTGAATTAGCAGGACTCTGTAAGACATATTTTCACCAGAGTAAACAATGAACTTGAGCTCTAAACAGTGATAAATTAAACAATATACACAATCCTGTAAAGTCAGTACTTTTCCCAGTAAGTCAAGCTCAAAACGCAAACCTTGAATTCTGGTTATATGATGCTGTGATGACTGGTAATAAAGGAACACTTTTAAGACTTAAAAAGATGACACACAAATGCACAGTGTAGCATGTCTGGTGCATACAATACTAGGAAAATTGATGGAGTATTGCAACACAAGCCCAGCATTACTCATTTGCAGATGTATTTTAAACAGTCATTTCCTATAATCTTTCTGTATTTCCTCCGTTGCTTTTGCTGATTTTCCCTATAATGAGTAGATTAGAGGAATGTACTATGTCAACAGCAAAGAAAATGGGCCTAATTCATTCTCTACAAATGCAAAAACTTCTTACAATTTTGTAAAAGCCTCTTTTCTATAGATTTTTTTGATAGACTGTAAAATGCCTCTACAATAAGAATCTGAAATTATTATGGTTGCTTAAAACAGAATGATTAGGTCTAATCACAATTATGAAACTTCATGCAGAAAACTATCATAGTTTTGCTATTGTACAACCCTGATGAACAATGTCTGATGTGTCTATTCTGTTAAATTAGTATTATTCCGAGTTTGGGTTCTCTTGTATAAGCTTTCTCAGAATAGAGACTACCCAGTTTTGCCGATACTCTCATGAAAATATGAAATTCCATCCACACCTACATACTCAAATGTACTAAAAGAAAACATTATATAAAGGATATACGTATAATGGGGAAAACAATGCATTACAGATTAGATTACATGAAATACAACCCACACAAAACTTTCTGATAGTCATTATCATTGTCATCAAAACTTTCCTGAATGCAGTGAATATTTTAATTTTCAAAGTATGAAATAAAATGTTAAGTTCTCTCACTGCACCAGTGCATGTACTCATAGTCTTATAAATGTATCAAATTCATATGTACTTCTACAGATTAAATAAATTTAAAATAATACGACTGAAACAGAAATTTTTCAGGGCAGTCACACAATTTATCCAGTTATGTTTTATCAATCTAGTTGATAATCTGGGGCATCCTCTTTGATCAAAGAATGAAAGGATACAAATTCCTTATGATGACAAACGTCAAAGGAAATAAGGAATAACTTAGGAAATCTTTCAGTCAGGACATTAAATATACTTAGGAGGAAAAGAGGTATGTCATAAGATAGTGTCTTATAAAATGGTTAGTAAATTAAATTAGGAGTAAACCAAATTAAATTGACAAAATTCTATTTTATATCATAGGATGTTAGGATTATTTCATCCTTCTCTTTCAGGCAATGTTATTTCCTACTTAATGTACTCATGAATCTACTTATTTTATATAAAGTTTCAAGAGCCCCCATGTTCAGGAAAGTACTTGAAGTTATATACACACTATACAGATGTTCTCATGTGTGATATAAGGAAGCACTGTAAGGAACACACAGTTCACAAATAGATGTACATCAATATAGACATGTAGGATTATAAGCAAAGACAAAACGACTACTTAACAAGATAATGAAAAAAACCTTTTTATTAATCAATCACAACCCACATTAGGTGAATGATTCATTGATGAAGTTTATTCTTTCAAATGATTTATTAAAAACTAAGAAATTCATAGATGAGCTTAAAAAGCATAACACCAAAAATTTCTTGCAGGGGCTTGGAAAATAACCTGCACTGTGGCCTCTCCATCCTAAGGTTATCCTGGGGGAATTTTTAGATGCCAGTCTCTCACAGGGAACAAAAACACTAAGATAAATGCTGCATCCTAGGCTGGGCTGAGAGGAAGGGAGAGCCAGCAGAACTTCAGCAGGTGAGATAAGGGGTAACACAGACAATAAAATTACAAAACACTGAAAATGGTCACTCCCATGTGGGTGTGCACATACAAGGTAGCTTAGTGAGAGGGAGAGTGTTAGCAGTCAGAGAGAAGACAATATCAGGATAGACACCATGCACAGTAAGAGAAAGAGATCTAAAACATAGATATCCTGATTTTTTTTTCTATACAATTATCAGTTGCAATTACACATCAAAAGAAACAAATCTACCCCCAGTTGTGATGGATGAACATCTGCACTTTCCAGACATTCTTTTCCACAGGATTGGTTTGCGATAGAACAACCAATCAGTCATTTAATGACAGCATTATAACCCATTATGTTCAAGAGTCAATTACTCTAAAACCTTACAGTTTTAGCACATACAATATGTCTAAATTGGCTGCAATACTGTGGATCAAAATTTTATTTGAATCTGACTGTATAAGGCCACAAATTATTTATACTTTGAGAGAGTGGAGAAAAAAGTGTCAAAATTACAAAACACTAAACAGTCGATGGGCCCTTAAAGAATTAACTACTTCTTTTATTGATGCATGCCCTGTACACAAACAAGGCAATTGCAGTTTAAAGAAAGCATCTGGCACTTTTTCTATTTGTAACAAAGTCCAGAAATCAGCAAATACTGATTAGTTAATCAGAAACACACAGCACAGAGCAGCACGTGGAACTAAGACCACATGTGAAAATGGGATTGTCACAGGGAGGACGCTAAGGGTCATAAGACATACATCTGTAGAAAATCAGTCTTCATTAGTTCAGTTGTGAATGGATCAGTTTGCTAGTATTATGGATGTGCAATCATTAATAAAGTGAAGGGGTAAGTTACTTTTCAAAAATGAAATACAATAGGTATGTAGCCTGCCCAAAGAACGAGGGAACGACTAGAAATGCACATCAGATGTATTATTTACAAATGTTACATTTTGCAGCATCTTGACATTTGCCTGTTTGTAAAGGCTATGGCTGATATATCTCAGTGGACAATTCACGTACCACTGGAAAAGAGGCTACGTTTCATCTAATGGTCAAAATAGTTACAACTTCACTACTGGAAAATAAGATCTTCATTGGCTCTAAGTGAGTATTACTTCATCGAGATCAATACTGTTGATTGTAACAGGGGAAGTGTCAGAAACATACATCAGAAGCTCTTTATAATTTTCCATTCCATTTTCAAAAACAGTTTTGTGAGTCTTGAATGGGAAAATCTGGAATTTAATCAAATTATAGGTAAACAGGCATTAATTAAAACATAGGCCAAAATATGGGCCAAAGTATGTACATTTAGTTTTTAATTGTGATAAAGAGGAGCTGTAAGCAGCACCAGAGAGTGGGAAAGGCTACTTGGATATTAAAACAGCATGAAAGAATTTGACGACTGTCAGATGAGTTTATAAACATGTGATCAGATCTTAAAAGCCATCTGTTTCAGGCAAGTTAATAGTATGACACCAAATAGATAGGAGTGTTAGCTAAAGGTAAATTATCCAAATTCAAAACCCACAGGTGATATTCTTGCTCTATCATTAGGTTAGTTGGGATTCTAGAAACTCTATGCTTATGATTCTGTTTTAAAAGGAATTAATGAGTACACACTGCCTTTCTCTTATCAGGAAAAGTTGTCTACTGCCTTCAGTTTTGAGTGTGTCATCACTCAACAAAATAAACTACTTCAATAAAAGACTTCATCTAATTTCTTCAGGAAAACTCCACTTCTACCATTAGAGTGAAATGTCTACATCAAAGTAACAGGATTGATGTAACTTCAATTTGAATAATTTTAAAATTAAAAAGTTAATTTTAAAATGCAGTAATCTGTGACATATGCATGATACCTTTCAGATGTTTATAACAAACCACTAGATTTCTTCTTTTCTAAAACTTTTTTTCCTTTTTGATACATATGTAACCCTACTCAGAGCTGCTTCTTCCCTTTCTTTTTCTAACTATGTATTTGCTATTGATAAATAAAGATTTAGGTTAGATATTTACCAGCACTCAAGATACCACTAAGTTACCTGAAGCACCGGTTTTGTTCACGTTATCAAAAGTTAAATCAATTGCCTACCTGGGAATTTTTACTCCACACCTGCTGTGATTTTCTTGCTACCTTAACAGCATAGACAAGGGTTCACTTGGAAGGGCTTGGATTTCTTATCCTTAGTTTTGTTTTTGCTGTTTGATTTTTTTGTTTCTTTAATTCCTCGTATTACAGGTACAGGGCTGCTGGTGTCTGTGATCACAGCCCATTCTTTCCATTATGCATTATGATTTCAGGTGTCCCATTATTTAATATTAATTTCTGGCAATAGGTAGAGAAGTATGTAACAACATTGGAGATCTGATGATCCATGGACATTTTGGATTAATTTTATTGCACTGTTGTGTGTGACAGCAATGAATTAAATTTGATGCCCCAAATGTTTACTTCAGTTCCATTTTTATGGAGAAGAAAAATACAGAGCAACACTTCCCTCTGCTTTCTGGGCATCCTTAGTTCCGAGACTTTCTGTACTGAAAACTAGACTATAATGTTTGATAGCTCTTGATCTCCATCTTCCACCTGTTTGCTTAAATGCTATGTCATTCTGTGTATTGGTAATTCTAAGTCAGGAGGGTTTGAACTATTCCCTCAGGTTATTCTTTCTGTCTATTTTATTAAAAATACGGTTTCGTTACTACAGTAAAAAGAAATTGAAAGCTAATAGACTTGACTCTTCTATCCAAAATAAACCTCTGGATGGATACTTAATGAGAATGTGTATACCTGGGATAATCAAACAAAGCAGATCCCTAACCAGCATATGTTAGTGAGACAGGAAATATTACACTTCTTACTCAGCCACAGTTTCCATAAAAATAAAAGAAGTTTTTGTTAATAATCTAGTCAACTCATGTTCTCTGTCAAAAATTACACAGATGCACATTTTTTCTGACTCAGTATAATCAAATCTCTCCCGTCCACTTTGAGTATCAAAGCTATCAAAAGATAAGACTCTTATTCTGTTTACAAGGAATTAGTTTTCTGTGCCCAAATCAGTAATAAATTCTGTTGATAATGTTATTAGGAAAGTAGGGCAACACAGATTGCAGATCTGTCTGACATCAAAACAGTGCATATTCTAAACTGCCATTTAAAGTAAATGGGATGAGATGGTCAATAAGAATATTTTTTAAAAATCACTCAAAACTCAAGTCACAAAGTACCATATTTAAAAAGAGAAGGAAAAAAAAAGAAATGAAAATAAAAAGAAAATTCATGACAAACTAGTTTTATTCATTACATTTCCAAATTCCTTTATGACTCCCTGCAAGGCATAAAGAACAGACTGACATCCATATAGTACGCAGTTCTAAAGGAATGTTCCTGTAACTGTGACTGGGAGCCACTATGAAGAGTCTTTGCCTGCTTTACCTTCATCTGAAGATGATTTGCTGTAGGGTTAATAATAATAATTATGAACTTTCTCCCTCTCTAAGAAGTCTTTGCTTCACATCTCAGAATGGGGATTGTGAAGAACAAAGTTGAGACTGTGCATCTGCTCTTTGCTGAGTGCTGACTTAATCCCTCATCCTGCTGTCCCACATAATTATTTTGTGGAGTGTGGGTAAAGAGAAAGACTTGGTTATCATGCATTGCTGTTTTTCTTCTCCGGACATGTAGTTTACACAGTTTCTGGAACTTCTGTCTTTTTATTTCCTACTTTACCACTCGGCCCAAAGAAACATTCACCTTTACAATGGCATAAAGGTAAAAGTATGTACAGCCGAAATTAAAAATTGCACTAAGCAAACCTTGTCAGGTTTCTCATTAGAAAATATGTTTTATTTACCAAATGTGATTGCACATGCAAGCTTTATTTAACTGGTTTATTATTTTGATTGCATACCTCCCAAATATGTTTTCCACTAACATAATTGTGTTAATTTGCATCTTGAAAGGGCATCTTTTCAAAACTGAGCATTTTAACAAGGTTATTCCTACTGAATTATAAGAAATTCAAACACAGAGTTATAAAATTACCTTCAATATTTATCACTGACCAGGGAAAAATAAAAAATGTTCAGATCTTCTTAATACAATTTAAGAAATGGAATGTGAAATTGATTTTCAGTTATATAAATATAAAAATAAATTAATTCTAGTTGTTAGGAAAACAAGAGTTGTTCTTAAAAACAAGACCTGATTTAATAGGTTGTGGTAGAAGTAGAATCCTTTCCCCTAGATTACAGATAGCAACAGATCAACTGTCCTACTCAACAGCTGATCAAGTGGTGGGTGTTCAACAGAAAGTTTAGCAATATATTACAGAATCACAGACTATCCTGAGATGGAAGGGACTCACAAGGCTCATCAAGTTCAACCCTTATCCCTGCACAGGACCATCCCAAGAGTCACACTATGTGCCTGACAGTATCATCCAAATACTTCTTTAACTCTGGTAGGCTTGATGCTGTGACCACTTCCCTGGGGAGCCTGTTCCAGTGCCCAACCACCCCCTAGGAGAAGACATTTTTTCTACTATCCAACCTAAAACTCTCCTGACACAACTTCAGGCCATTCCCTTGGGTTCTGTCACTGGTCACTATAGAGAAGAGATCAGTGCCTGCCCCTCCTCTTCCCCTCACAAGGAAGTTGTAGACTGCAATGAGGCCTCCACTCAGTCTCCCCATCTCCAGGCTGAACAGATCAATGGATCTCAGTTGCTCTTCATACACCTTCCCCTCAACGTCCTTCACTACCTTCACTGCTCTCCTTTGGATGCTCTCCAATAGCTTAATGTCTTTCTTATATTGTGGTGGCCAAAACTGCACACAATATTCAAGGTGAGACCACACCAGCTTAGAGTGGGACAGTCCCCTCCATTGCCCAGCTGGTGATGCTTTATTCCTTTTCAGCCAAGCTGGCCTTCTGCCTTGCCCTCTTGACTTCCAGCATTTGGGAATTGCTGGCTCCTATGCCCTTAGGAGGTGATGTTTGAAAAGTGACCTGGAAAAACATTTTCCCAGGGGACCTTGCTCACTAATTCCCTGAGCAGTCTGAAGCCTTCTCTACTCATGTCCAGAGTTAAGTGTTTGCTGGCACTTTTCCTCCTGTCAACATAGATTTTAAACTTCCTCACTTCATGGTTGCTGTGGCCAAGACAGCCATCAATCTCCACTTGTCATGAGATCCACTCTGTGGATGAGCAGCACAACAAGGAGAGCATAACACAGCTCTTGCCTTGATTTTAGTCACAGGTGATTTTGCACCTTTTTAATTAAACCCATGGTGAAACCAGTATTGGATATTTTTTTCCTAAGAGTTTGGTGTGGTTTTGTGTTTGTGTTTTTTTTTGGTTGGTTGGTTGGTTTGTTTTGTTGTTTGATTTGTTTTGTTTTTTGTTTTTGTTTGGCAAATCAGTACATCTTTTATTTCAATGGAAATGCAGTTAATGAAATTGTAATTTTGTTTTTTCGATTAGGACATAATACATCAAGGTAAACTGATTTTTCACTGGCAAAATTCAAATTTTAGATCATATAACTTTAAATAAGTAGAAAATAGAATAAACAGTTAAATTCAAGTAGCTTTTGAACCCACACAACTCTAAAAGACTTCTGATTACTGACTGCTGCCAACTAGACCACTATCCACAACCTTGTTCCCTCCAAACTTCATACACCCATGAAAAGAGCAAATGTCACATGGAGTGTGTGTGTGTCTGTATGATCTCTTCTTAGGCGTTGTTCATACATACGCCTCTGTGCAAGATAACCATAGCACTTAGTCTCCTATTTGGGCCTCTGGATTCTACAAAACCGGAGTAGTAGAAGAATGTGGTGTAGGCAATAATACTGGTATATCACCACATTGGCTGCTACATGTGAGAGAGGTGGCTTGCTTAATCTAGAAATAATATTATATGCAATCATTCAATAATACACACATTAAACAATTTGTTATACACAAAACTAGGAGGAAATATCCAGATTAGCTACATATAAAGATCCATTTGTATATATTAAAAGGTGACTAGTTTAATTATGTGGAATCTCATAAATTAATTACATTATTCCAGACCTGATGAGTTGCATCACAGTAACAGCTACGATAGAACTAATATTAAAATAATGGGGATGTAACAGTCTACCTTGTTATCACTGTGTATGTTGTCATAGTTTCTCAGTGAACTGTGACTGAGATGTATTAACAGGTCAAAAGGGCAAAGCTCTTCAATTTTTTAGAATTCTAGAAAATGGATGACATTCCAAGAAAAGCTTACTCCTAGCAGGGGACCAAACAAAGCAGTATTTTTTTATATATATTCTTAAAGAGGGAAAAAGAAAACAAACAAATGCAGGCACTGTTATTAAAAGGCTCTACTTCATGCCAGACTTCTTCTATATGTTTATTGTGTACAATTTACTGTTTAAACCCCCTATAAAGCTCACACAATGATTTGGATAAAACCATAAAGAAAAGTGCTATGAATCTTGCTTCCTGGAGTGGCAGAGGTTGGATCAGAGGTGAGATTTCAATGAATTACACTCATAAGTGCCTATTAATTATTGATAACAGTATAGTTAGATGCATTATTTTATCTCAAATTAGGGCCATGCAATTGGGTATTCACAGGAGCTCTCTCCAAGCAGCTTTATGCAACTGTTGGCAGCTGAATGAGGTTGGACCTGACTACATCTTCTTTAAAGAAACAGATAATTAAGTATCTCCCAATCATCTGGCCTCTTCTTTTATCTTTTTTTTTTTTCTTTTCTCCTTTTCAAAAGGTTAACACTTGAATGCTTTAAAATCTGAGTAATAAGAAAAAGATGTGATGACCTGCTAAACTTTCTAACCTTTATTACTCTCGAAGGTATTTTTAACATCTAAATTTCCACAATAATTTTGCTAATGCTTAATATTTTTTCCATTTAGGAAAGCACATTCTGCTTGACTTCCATGCAAAGATGAAGACTCAGGTTAGCAATGTAATCAACAGAGGAAACATTGTGATAATTAGTAAGAATAGTAAGTTTGTTGCAAAGGGATTAAGGGAGAAAGTTCACTATATATTTCGAGTTCATCAACTCATTTCTCAAATTACATCACAGTTTTTTTGCTGCATATCTTTGCAGCATACATAAAAAGGATGAAGTATCCTTTGACAATCAATGCCTTGGGCTGAATTTCAGAGGATGCCAATTCAGTCCTAGACTTTCTGGAAAATCATTTACATCTTTATATACCTGTTTCACTATCTTTGAAGATGGCATCTTACACACTCATGGGCTGAGAGACAGAAATCAAAAACACACACAGAGATACTGATGTAAATACAATTGAAATTTAAATTATCTTCCTTAATTTTGTAAAGTCTTCTAGGGTGTTTAAGCACAAATTATTATTTGAAAGACAAAGCCAAGCCTCTAATTGAAACATTAAAACTGGACATGGGGAAGGACATATGGTTCCATAAGCATTTTTTCTTTCAATTTCCTACTGCCCCGAAATGCTTTTGATTGAATCTGGATTTCTCTAAACCACCTACTTTCAACATGGCAATGTAAGGAAAGTCAGTACAGGCATTTTTCCACAGAGCTGCAACAGATTTTCTACACTTTCTTGCACCCCTAAGTCCATCTTTTGAACTGTGAAGAGCTTACCATACATAGAAAGGTTTGCAGACTGCAAGTTAATGGGAGACCATTAAGCTTCTTCAGTAACATTTCAGTTATGGTATTTTGCTTGTGTTAGGAATCCATTATACAGGATTTGACAGGATAATCCTGCTGTCTTTACACTCCTTGCTTACCTCTGAAAGTCAAAAGTTCTAAGAGAAAACCTTAGCATATACCTCATTGGGTTTGGGACACTGGAAACAAAGGCTAAAATGTATTCTCAGAACATCCCACCTATCTTACTTTTTCCTGCAACATGAACACAGGACTTGCACCTAGTAACTGCTACCTTGAGAACTTATGTAGTTCAGACATATTTTTAAAAATGCCTTCTTTTTCTTAATGCCTCATGATGAGTGTCTGCTTCAACCAAAAACACCTAGATTATTACATAAAGTAATTTAATAATTTAAAGTAGCTGTTTACCATGATTATTATGAGTGACCTATTTATAGAGGGAAAAGTATGATCAATTTTTTCTAAATTGCTGATCTACAGGCTTATAGAGCCATTACTGGTCAAATTCTGGGTAAAACTACAGGCTAATTTTTGTGATATGATTTACCTTGAATGATAATAAAATTTTGTTAATATCCAAGGATGATTAAGAAAAAGACTTAAAAATATTAAAAGTATATTTTATAAATCCCATCATGACTGACTCTATAATATTAATCTGCTGTTGTTAAATCAGTCAATATTGCATCCCCTTTTGTAAATGACTGAATATTTGTCCTTTTCTGTATGTATATTTAGCACAGTAGAAGAAATATTCTTTCACTTCTTTCATAAAGGTAATAAAAAGAAACTGATTATTTTTCAACTGTTCATAAAAAATGGCTGCACAGCAACCTGATTTTGATTAGGCTGGTATATCAAATATATATATGGAACTGTGCACACAAAGTAATGTTACAGGAATGTGTGTGCAAATTAGATGATTGCAATATTTAATAACTCAGTGAACTCTTGCTAATGTAACAGTATTTTTCTGCATTTGTTTATTTGAAATTGAAGTAATTTCTAGCCAGAACATGCTGGTTAGTGTTTAAGTCACTCTTCTTTAATCAACACAATGATCATAACTGCTGTAATGAAACATCTTAGATCTTGACAGTTTGGGCATACCGATGAAATACTAAGATACATTTGTGAAAATAGTTTTTATTCTTTAGTGTAAGAATATAAGCCTGTTGCAAACAAAAACAAAATACTGAACAGTACCCCTTCCCCTCTTCCTTAGATAAGACATCATTGAATTATAGAAAAAAACCCAAACAACTCAGTCTTATTAAAAGTGATAGAATTGGAACACTTAAGGACACTTTAAATGATCTTAGGCTGCACACTCTCCACCTTGGGCTCAGGTCAGGATGTTAGTTTTAAGAACTATTTAATACTGCAAGAATCCTAAGCAAAGGAAATTGGCTTCAATGTTTTAAAATGTAAGGTCAGTGGATATTGCACTGATTCAGTGAGATAGACATAAGGCCTGACTGTTTAGATGTGAACCACTCATTTCACATTCATTGTTATTTCTCTACTGCCTTTATTTGAGTCGAGACACCCAAAAGCCTACTCTGTGTGGACTTTACCTCAAGAGTAACTGCATTTAGTTTTGTTTAAAATATAGAATTAATAATTGCCAGTGTATTTCTTTTTCTCTGACAGTGCTTCAAGTTTGCAGTGAAATTAGAAAATGATTGTTAATTTACACATACAAGATAATTCTGTGTGACTTAAGAAAGATTAAATGGAACAATAAGGACTGACAGTGGAAGAAATTAAATCAGGATATGAATGAGCATTGTTTTATACTGTAGGTGTTCCTGCAAAACCTAATGCTAATACTTAAACTCATCAGTTAATCACTTCCCATATTCTTTTTCAAATATTAACCTTTTAAAAAGTTGAATTAGCTTAAGAATAACTTGATATATTATTAGGATTCATATAAAAAGTCCATGCTGAAAAAGAATGGTTCTCTTTTTAAACAGTTTTTAATTATTACTAGGCTTATATGAAGAGGAAAATATATTTTAACAAGCATCCACACAAGTGGTCTGATTATGTTATTCTAATCTGCAAACCTAATTATCACCTTCTTATGGAGTACAAGGAACAGCTTTAGAAGAAAATTAATGTATCCTATCAGTGGGACAGTTTGTCACTTTATTAAATAATCATCATCTTCGCAAATAAAATTGTTAGAAGCGTCATTGTATTAAGGAAAAAATAAAACCCCTCACACCATTACATATTAAAATTAACTTCCCGCCGTTTCTTTAATGGCCTATTAAGCCTCCACTGTGGTGGATTATGAAGTACAAATGAGGAGATCAACTGGTTCTAATATTGTAAGAAACAAATATATTCTATGTGCATTTTTTATTATAATGAGCTATAATTTAGCAAACATTTAAACTATTTTCACTGGTTTCCAATGTACAAAGTGTATATTAAATCCAAAGTAGATAATTTTTCCCCCTTCTTTTTGATCTAAGTCATAAGCTGTGGGACAAAACTAGCATCTATGTCCAGCTCTTCTGTAAAACTGACAATTAATATTCTATATTACAACATGGAAGACAAAACCAACACAAACATAATCTGAAGTGTTTCTAAAGATGCCCCTGGAATAAATTTTTAGATTGATTCATGGCACAAAAATAGAAATCTTGACAGAAATATTTAATACATCATTATTCAAAATATTCTGCCTAAGACTAAAATTTGACTTTCACATCATCAATCATTGTAATTTACTTGTTGTAAAGTAATTGAGGAATGTCACAGCTTGAGAATACATACAGGAATCCAGCTTGTAAATAAATATAGGGTCATAATGTCTGCCTTGTAATGAAGAAATCCAATTGGACTCAGCAGTAACTAAAGATTTTCTTTCACTGGTCATTGGAGTAAAAAAATATATGGTTCAAGTTGTTCCCTTTGGTTTTTTTCCCCCTTGCAGGATACAGATTTTTAGTATCTTTGATAAGGCTATATTACTCATTGAAACTAAAAATCCTACATAAAATGAAGCCAATTTTAATGGAATTTTCATCTAGAAAGAGTTGTTAGGTAACAGATGGAATATCAGCTTAAAGCTACATATAAAAGCATCCTTAGCTACACCTTATTAACTGTCTCTGGTCAGTATATATCACCTGGGATTTAGGTGATACAATTTGTGTATACCGTATTTGCACTAAAGGCTTACACTTAATATCCAACATCTCAGGCAGGTGCTCTTACCTTTGGAATTCTAGACACAGTTTTCATTGTTACCTGCTGAAGTTGTCATCCTGGCAGGAGGATGTCATCATCCAAAGTCCCCCGGATGAACCTATACTGTATCCAGCAGTTCCAAGCTGTTCAGATAGTCTGCTCCATACAAATAAACATTTACCATTGAACAAAGAAACAAAATCCCAAGCCTTCTCTAACAAGACAACTTGCACTTATGCAGCAAAGAGCAAGAAGGTGAGTCTTAATCAGGGGTTGCAGCTGGGACTCTCATTTCAAGCAAGCACTGCAGCTCTCAGTAGAACAGCAACTGCGGGAAGGGCAAAGTTCCCTTTCTGTCACTGAGGCAGGTTCTGATTTTCTTTTATTTTTAATCTGAATTAGCTATCTCTTTAAATAGGAAAAATGTTCTCACATCAGGGAAACTAGTTCCTGCCCAGCACTATCTCCGAGGAAGCTTTACTAGCTCTGTATTTTCCCTAGTTCCAGAAAACAGGATACTTTGCTCCCTCAGGTAATCTAGAATTTCATAAGGTAAAAACTATTAAGATACTGATTTTCCTTAAGTATTATCTGATACAGTTAAAAGTTCACCTCCTGTGGCTTGTGGGTAAGATATATCCAGCCATAAAAACTGTTCAATATTCTGTGATATTATACATGTGACATTATCAGTAGCCTGTAAAATAAGACAACTGGTCTGAACTATTGGAGGGTTACTTAATTTTAACATACAGTAACTTGGGTAATGATAACTATATTAAATAAACTCTACCTCTCTGCATTTTTTAACTTACAAATGTGTGATCAAAAGCATGTCCTGTGACAAAAGGTGGAAAATATAAAAGTTCAGACACGTCAGGATTTCAATTATACACTGTCTGTCACTGTCAGACAACAGATCTGTGCTTATTCCCAAATCTAAATTCTTGAAGAACAGAGCAAGAAAATATTTAATTAGGTATTACAGAGTACTTTTTAAAAAGTATAAAAGTAATTAATTCTAGAAAAATAGGATAGCAGTTACTTAGTCTGTGGTGGCATTGATACTCTCCTTCATGCTTCTGAACAGGCTTTAGTGAGGAAAGATCACTTCCCTAAATCTTCGCATCACTTTTCCATTTTTCAGCATGCACTGGGCTTTCATTCCTATGCTCTCAAAAGAGATTGCATCTCTAGAAGCTCTCAACGAGTTCTCACTGTGCATCAAAATCTTGGCACAGAAACTGAATATAACCTTTTCCAAGCTACAGGTTTTAGTGTGCTACTAGTGCAGAGCACTAAATGTCCATACTTACGGTTTTATTACTGAACTTTACATTGTCAAAGAATATTGTTGTAGAAGCACACACCACATGCAGCTTTACACCACTTTATTTCACAAAGAGTTATGAAAAAGATAGACACTATACAATAAAGGCTTCAGAAAAAGTTAATAAATAGACCAAATAAAGCAACACTTAAGACTTCAAGTAAGAGACATGGCTGAAAAGCACTTTTCTCTTGCCCTGTCAGCTTCTCCCTTCCCTTTTTATTAAAACACTAAACCATAAGCATTAAGCAGCTCTTAATTTAGCTCTATAATAAAAATTGAAATCCTTCTTAACCTAAAGTATAGTTTTGTTGAAATCTGTACCCTTGATTATTTCATAAGGTGAAGGAACAAAGAAAGGGAAAAAAAAAAAAAAGAGAGAACAAAAAAAGGAGTCAAATCAGAAAGAGAAACAAGAGAAGGCATAAAATGCCATATAGGAAGGAAAATATGAGTGTGCCTTATAGCAAGAAAAATTAAAATTTAATCTCAAAGATTTCCTTCACTTAAGACAACTAAAATACATTTGGTAAAGACTAAGAAGTTAATATAATATCAGAGACTAGCAACCACTAGCTTGTGATCCAATGTACTCAACCACTGTACACATTTTATCCATTGCTTTGGCTGTACCTCCCCTCTGTAATGGAGCACGCTTACAGGATGGCAGAGCTGGTGCCAACTGAGATGGCTCTGGAAATACAAGGAGGACAGCCACAGATGTATTACTTTGTCCTTCAGTGATTAAATCTACTCTAAACCTCAGAAGAACATGTGATCTTGTGCTTCATGCAGACCTTGCAGTGCCATCCAGCCTAGATCATTACAGAGTAGGTCAGCTATGACTGCCCATGAATCATTTTGAGAAACTGTCAGTCAGTGAAGGTTCAGAGTAGCCCTGACAGGCATATTCTTTCTGTACCTCTAAGCAGATCGCTCTTTGTCAGTGTTTGCTGTGCCTAATAGTCTCTCTGACAGAGACTGTTCTGCACCATGCCTATATTCCCTTATCTTACAATGTTAGTGTCTTTGGGCATTTTAAGTGTTAAGGAAACTCCCTAGTCTGACCATTCCCAAGACTCTCTGTCAGTAACACTCCCAGTACTGGGTCTGAAGCCCCTTCACAGCAGGTGGCTCCAGTGAGCTGATGCGTGTGCTACTTGACTCTCTACACACCCCACTCATGCAGTCAGACAGACAAGGTTTCCTTACTGGTTTGGCTCTAGGTTTCCCACAGCAGATTCTCAGATGTCTAGTTTCATAAAGCAATTTATTCATGGTGCAATAACACAGAAACAGCTCGAGTTGGGTGTCTGCGAGGAAGGATCCCCTATGAAGGGATCCTTGGACTTTTATACCCTCACAGTCCAAGCACGCGCAAGTCTCACTCTTCCTCCTGAGTCTTTGGTTCATTCTGTGTCTCCCATTGTCCACTCACCTGATTGGTGCCACCAATCTTCATGCCATTTGTTACAAAAATGTCTCAGGCTCAATTTGCAACTCACACTGCATCTTGCAAACCGAACTACCTGCACTGGATGTATTCCTCAACAAGGTGATGGTAAAGGAGCTTTGATAGACAAAAGGAAGACTACAGTGTGCATTTATGGAATATGTCAGACTGAAAATGCTTTCAATTAGTGTTTGTGTTTTCCTGTTCCAGATTTAATAAAAGCAGTTAGGAATCACTCATTCGTATGCAGACACTAGTATATGACACATAAGCCATCATCTTTGCAGCAGGTGTGTGCAGGTTCCATGATACCTATGTTGCTTATGTGACTAAAGTAGTGGATAAATATTGTTAGTAATTCGAGCAACATAATTAAGATCTTAGTATTTCATCAGACTTTCAATAATACAAAGCTGCCTCTTCACCTGGCAACCTAGTGATCAATACCCACGTGCTTCCTTGTTTTCTGCGTTTCTGCTGTAGTGGCAAACTATGGTATTTGTATTTGCATTGCAGACCAGCTGCTATTTTGTTGTTTAGTGGTTAAAATACTTTCCAAGTAAAAGTGTGCACATCTGGTTACTCCTTATCAAAAGGAAGACCTGAACTCCAAGCTCCGACTTCCTGGCTAAGTGTCCTCACTATTACGCCAGTGTAAAAATAGTCCCATGGCTGCAGTGTCCTGGCTTCTGTGCAGCTTCCCACTGCAACCTTTTTTTTTTTGATAAGCCCTACTTAGTTAGGTCAATTCACTCAGGCTTAATTTTTAAAAGCCCACAACAATTTGTCAATTACATTTATGTTCCCAAATCACTTTCAGTGATTTACACTGAAATTCTCTATGAAATCAAAGCAGCTAAGCAGTAAGTAGTCAGCTGCCTCATAACAGCAAGAAGACTATATTTCTTTGATTAGCACACTTTTTTCTTTCTTTTAACATCAACAAGATCCTGATAAAAATCCTATACTGGCCGCTTAACACAGCCTTCCAGGCTTTATTATCAAAATATAAATCACTTAAGAAGATTCTGCTACTTCTGCTGTTAGTATAGTTATTAATATATCATCATAACTAAAAAAAAAAATTAAAAATCCAAGAAGTATTTTAGCTTATAAAAAAAAATGCTGCTCTTGTTTTATATATATATTTTGTGAGCACAAAGATACTAACCACAGCGAAAGTTCTTCACTTGGCCATTATACTCCCAAATCACAAGTTACAGTTCCAAAGAGCATTCGATGCCTTTAGACATCTTCATAATTGGCTCAGAAATAGCTTGCTGCAAGAAAGGTTAACAGACCTTGCTGTTCCTCATATGGACAAATCTTTATTAAAAACAGCATAACCAAAAGGTTCTCAAGAATCAGGAAACCATATAACTTGCAGCTGTTCCCCAAGTCTAATTTGAACCAAAAAATGGCAAATCTAACTGACAGCTTCTTCCTCTGAGTATTAAATAAAAACCCTGAGTAGCTTCTACTACATGCACCTATATCATGTGGATTTAAATGATATTCTGAACTTTAGCACATCAGTACAAAAATTAAATATAATACCATGTTAATCTATTAACCTAAGGAACAATATTAAGTTTTACCATATCTAAGTTGACTTACAGAGATTGAAACTGGATAGATTTTGAAACCTTTCCAAGCTTAATAAATTCCAAGTAATTACTAGGTGACAGGTTTTATGTCCAGTGACTTTCTACCTTTCCTGTTGCGAACCGTTTCATGCCATAACATGCAAACACAGGAGAAACATCAAGCTCATTCTCCCAATCCCAGATCAGTAAATACATTCAGAATTCTGTAACTACTGTCCATTAAAACTTTGAGAAAAAAATACCAAAATGACATTGGTCACCGCATGTTTCTTTTTAAGTATTTTCAAAATATTTTCTTTGAAAAATATATCAAGTGAACACATGTATCAGAAGTGAATGAGAACTTCACCTGAAGAATATCCACTGGGATTGAATTTATTTTGTAAGATTCACAAACTATACTTTACTGCATCCTTTAAGTTTGGAAATACTTCAAGCTTTGCATATTTCTTAGAAAGGGTAATGTAAACTATTGCAATAAAAATAAGAGATTTGAAATCAGATCAGAAAGCAGTCAAATTACTTACATGAATACACACAGACATGAGCCAGGCAAACTACATTCATATGGGATAAAGAGGCAAATGGAAAATGTTACCTGAAGTGATGGAGATGGTGACACAGGCTCTTTATTTGATACATTAAGTACTTAAAATCACTTCAGTTATATAATTATCAAAGATAAAAACTACAGGTCATTTAATCAGGGGCTGACATATTGGTTGAAAGCATTACTTTTCTGGCATTCTATTAGAAGTTAATTTCAAACAGTAGTAATAAGATAGAGTTAGGAGGACTCACCAAATTCTTTAAAATTTTCTTTCCAATTACTTAAATGTGTATAATACGATACTAACCAATTTGCAATTTCCATGGGTATGGTTGGAAGCCTGGAGTATGTTAGTTGCAAAATTCAGGATCTGAAACAAATTTGGGACCCAATTTCTTGTGAATTAAAGAACAAGGCAAGTAAAAGCACATGTTTCATTCTATGTCAGTCTGTGCTGTACTAAAGGACTATTTGGGCTCTCATTATCTATAGATACTGCTGTTGTTGTTGTTGGCTAGACTTTGTGAACGAAGATTTTGGGATAAGCCTGCGCAATGGATTTTTTAGGTGAGGCACAGTGTATAGATACTGCAGTAGGGGCTTAATTACTGGAATTAAAGGATTAAAAAAAAAGCCCCATAAAGCACCCACAGTTCAAAGTAAAGGTTTTAACGTTGTGATTAAATTTTAATTTCTCTGTACTAAAGAGTAATGTGTTTATGTTTATTAAATAGGAAGTGTAAAATTTACTCCTTAACAATTCATTTCATTGCTTTAAATGGCTTAGATATTGTCAATAATATTATATGTAAGTGCGTTGTGGCCACTTACCAACCCTGCCTGGATTTTGAGAGAAGGTTTTGTTGGTTTGGCAATATCTATCAGAAAGGGCTGCAGCTTAACTGTTCATAAAGACTAGCAACTGCTGTAAACATGAAATATAGCCACATCAAATTTATGTAGATATTTGTCATTTAATTCTGAGATTAATTAATCCAAAATGATGTTTAAATCTTCAAATTTACATTTCAGTATTAATTAGTTCTGATNAAAAAAAAAAAGGCAATATTTGATAAAAAGAACTATTTTTTTTTCAATGTGCTTTATTTAGTGTCTTCATGGAAAAATAAGGAAATTAACCTTATTCATCTGTACAGAAATACTTGACCATACTTTATCAACAACAACAAATAGCAAGCTGTATTTTAGCAGTTTTGTTACAGTGCTTCCCATATCTGCTACAGACTTCTTTCACTTCTGAATTTACTACAAATGAGAGAAGTCAGAAATCTTTTTTACTATCACTGTGTTATTAATTGTTATTTCAAATGGTGTGACTATATAGTGGAAGAGACCAAGATTTAATTCCTATATAGTTATGTTTGTCTTTAACATATTGTAATAAAAGGCAGTAGTTTTAATTAATTAAAGAATCTGTAAAACATCCACTAGGCACTTCAATCCATAGAAAAGGTTCAGTGACCAGCTCTGAGTAATGAAACATCACCTGCAATAAATTCCTTTACCATCCTGACACAAGCTGAAGAAAAATAGATTCTATTGACCTTGGCCTATAGCACACGGATAGACCTTTTCTGAATCAACAGTTTGTTACTTGTGCAGTGCATGCTGGGCCAATCCCTCTATATGACTGTGCACCATAAACATCCCTTTCTCATAGAAATGAAATTATTTTCACCTTTTAACATTAATCCTGCTATACATGACAATTTCTAAAGCCACTATTTCTTTAAAAACTAGGTATGATTTGTTTTATAAACACATAACTTTCCTTAAAAAGCCCAACAATCCCATATCTTATCAATGGTAATAGTATATAATTCACTTACTTGTTTTTAAAAGTGCAGACTGGCAGGTGTTACACAACAATCCCCACCATCAAAAGTGCCCAATGAACAGGTAGCTCTTACCACTCTAACAGTACAAAATCTGATCCCAGTTTAGTCCTGAAATAGCGAATTTTACAGCTGAAGTCCCTGAGAATACAAACATAAATTCACTGCTCTACATATGGCTGGATAAAGCACACTGCTTTCAGAGATGGACTTTAAAATCACAGGGAATGCTCAGGACTTTGGGATTCCTGTTTAACATACATTTTATGCAGCATACTGCCTCTAGCCCTCATGAGGTTGAACATAAGGTTCCCCAACCACACCAGCCTCCCAGACAGCCACTACAGAAAAATGTTTAAAAGAGTAAGAAGTCTCTCAAACAGAGGGCCTAACCCATTAACACTTTCTAGAGAAATGATAAAAACATGAAATCTTGTATCAGAGAGAGGTGCAGATCAGATGCAAACTACTGTGATTTTGCTCTGTAGACAACAGACATAGGTAGGCTGAATCAGCTTTACACTCCAGCTATCTTCCTTTACCCCAGCTCAAGCACACAGTATGTGCTCTGACAAAAGAACATGCTGGTTGGTTGGTGTTTTTTTATTTCTTTCTCTCTGGAAACATCATAGCCAAGAGCAAGGCAGAGTATGTTGTTTAACTACAAGCAATTTCTTGCTCATGGGAAAACACTTCAGACTCTATCATAAATATTTTTACCTTGCTTTGATTCTTCTGATGACTACATTTGCAGTAATGCTGCCTGAGTTCAGAGGTTCCCTGAAGTCTTATCCTTTAATGAAAAGGAACCTGTGAGTTCAATGGAACAGGTAACAGATGTCTGCAATCTGGTCTCTCTGTGGGGTCAGTGTCTTCTTTTTAAGCATTTTCATATCAGTCACAACCAGGAAGGCAGAAGAGGTTGAAGGAAAGAGAGAAATGTTTGCAATTCAAGTTAGGAATTTTGTGTTGATGCTTATCAACTTTCAGTTAGTCACTGCAAATATGTGGTTGCGATTCAATCCAAGAATCTCCATCATTTCAACAAAAAAACTGGAAGAATAATGACAATATCAAAATAGTTCCATTCCATTCAAAATGAAACATTTTGACTCTTCAATTGAAAGCTCGAATAAGACAACTTTAAAACAAAGACTGACATCTGAGAATGGAGCATTTCATTCACCCCATGACAACTGCTTCTTTTGAACTGAAATTTTTTATCTTAGTCACAAAACTGGAACTTGCTTTCAACTCCAGTATTCAAGTGGAATGACTGTTTTGGTTTTTTTGCTGCCAGGAAAGATTAGACATCTTTTATGACACAACTTTTGAACACAGTAACAGTGTACTCATGACAGAATGTTTTCCTTTTTTTTT
>VXAU01004425.1:129328-159154 GCA_013399695.1 Formicarius rufipectus | reverse complement strand
GGGTTGGTTTGTTTGTTTGTTTTTGAGGTTAGTCAAGATGTCATACTATGGTAACAACATTGTATAGTGCAGTACTCAAGTTAGGACACATGAAATGACTTCATTTACTTTCCATTTCTCTAAACTCTTCTTACTGTGGCCTTTCCTTATTCTCCTGGAGAACACTTAGACAAACTAAATCAATCCATTCTATTACCTAAAAACTTGCTTAGAGATTAAGTGTATAGATAGAGGCACAATTTAAAAAAAAAAAAAAGGCAAAAAACCCCAAAACCAACCAACCAACCTCCCCCCCCAAAAAAACCCCAACAAAACAAATAAACAAACAACCCCCAAAAGAAAACAAACAAACAAACAAACAACCCCCCCCCAAAAAGCAAAACAAAACAAAAAACCAACCACCAAGAAATGCAGTACATGATTCAGCAAGTTGAAAAGGAATCTTAAAAGTACGTGGTCAGGAACATAATGCAAATCAAGTTATTAGGAATTTTTTCTTATGTAGGATTTGTCCATGAAATATGGGTGTAGATTGAGGTTTGAAAACATCAAAGACAATGGACTGTAAATGCAATTTATAAATACTATTTTAGTTTACTGAGACTAAGAAATATCTTTTATGCTACAGGATGCTAGAGAATTAAACTAGTATGCCTAATTGAACAGAATATTATTTTAGAATAGTTAATATAAATTTGAATTATTTTTTTGTTGAAGTATTTTTTCTTTCCCTGTGTATATTCCAGTCACATAACTCATACATTTGTTATTCCCAGCATCAAGCCTACGATGTTTACAGAGATCCCTGTAGGGCATTTTGGCCTAACTGAATCATTATTTCAACAGTATGTCCTGGTTTAATGATACTATTACTTGAAATACTGCTTCTGCAGGTTTTCTTCCCCTTGGCGTAAACTCAGCCCTTCCACACTTAAATCTGAAAAGTTGACCTTACTCCTAAGCGGGAGATGCTGCTTCCTCAAGCACAGGGTTGTCAGCACTTCAGACCTATAGAGTCGGTAATATTACAGCTCAGATTTTGAGGTTTAGAACACATTTAAATTTCAATGCAATGTCAGTCTTGATTTCTAATAATGTGTGCTAATGATCCAAAGATATAATGATTTAAAATAGTATATTGGGATTCATTCTTTTGACAGAGGCGGGGACATTACTACTGTGTTCTCACTCCCATTCTTTTCTATCTATCACCAGAAGAAGAATTCTTCTCTTGCAGGTCCATTTTTCAGAACAAATAAAGAATATTTTAAAATCACTCGTAGACATTTATGTTGAGCCTTATTTGGAAAACAATACAGAGCCATAGTGCAGCTCACAAGTATTACATTCTCAAGATATTAAGGCATGTATTAGGTATCTTTTCATCAAATATTATGCATCTGATCACAGATGACCCTTTTCACAAAGGGACTTGATTTTAATTTGTTCACAAGCTCAATTTATTAGCAAGCTCAAATAAACGGGCTTCATTGCAAACTGATAATGTGCATTTTTATTTCATGAGTATTTACACGAAATTCGATTTTCCAATTACTTAAATGTCTATTTCTAGCCAATTTAGATCTACACCTTAATTTATTTCATATTATTTTCAGTAAGTCAGTAATACTTGGTATTTAAGTGAAAAATACTGAACACTGAAGAATTTCAAAATGTGTCACAGTTCCCAAGAATTAGTCACTTAGTTCCAAAGACTGCCACAAAAATGGCTAGTAGTCATTAAAAGCGCCTTTCTAAGGCTTGTGATATTCTCTCATCTTCATTTAGTGAATGTAGACAAATCCCAGGAAGATTCTGCTTCCACTCAAGCATAATGTGTCAGGAGCTTCCCTCTTAGTATGCTGTATTTACACGTGAACCTTGGGATAGGATTGGCAAGGAATGTCCACAGGAATTTGAGGATCAAGGACTGTTATCAGTTTTAATGCAAAATATTCTCCATCCCCAAACAGCCTAACTTACCTCACTGAAACAAATAACAGCTGTGGATTTCAAAAGATCTCTGCACACACTATAAACTTATGAGTTTCTCTTTAGGAAGGAAATTTTTTGCATGTTCTTTTTTCAGAGCAGAACCTCAATGCAAGGACCTACTCTGAAAAACTGAATGATAGCTGTGAAAGCCAAAGATGTTGGAAAATGAGGCAAGATGAAACTAAAATAAAACTAAAAACGATTTTTTTTTTAAAAATCACAAGAGATATGCACATACAACAGTGTAAGATTTTCAAATAAGTAATACAGGATTTTCAAAGAAACAGGTGCTGTTAACTATGGAGCCCACTATGAATCAGACTTGAGTTGGACTTGCTGATGCTAAAGCATTTGTTTCACAGAAAATTCCACATTCTGGTGAATTAAATCTTGTTGCTTAGCAGACATCTAAAAAAGGGTTTTATTTTCACACACCGCAGGAAAACGCTGCTTCAACATATTATGGAGTGTTGTCACATGCAAATAAGTGTTAGTAGAACAAAGTATTCATGAACTAACATCATCTGGAAAATTCTATTCAACAGAAATATAAATACACGTTTTTATCTCACTACATGGAAGAAAAAACATTTAAAAATACCACTTTCTAGTACAATACTTTGCTCAAGACTTTATATTCATTTTAGAAAGGCATTATTTTTCTAAATAGTTTTTCAATACATACAGAATCATTGCTTTTTCCAAGTTCTTTCAATATCATAGTACCAAAGTATGTAGAGACTGGGACTATATATTTTTCTAATTAATTTCCTTAAGATAATGTTAGAAACATCAGGTTCCTTAAAATATAGATGAATTTCAAGGTGAGTCTGCTAGCAGATGTTATTAATGGCATATGATTTATTGTGACATGATCTCTGATCTGAGACTCATGTTATTAGCTGAGAGTTTTATAAATTATAATTGCCAACTGCTGAAAATATGCAGAAAGACCACTGATAAACTAGCTTCATCTTCAAAGCCTAGAATATCTGCATTTGCTAAAAGTTCTAGTCCTGCTAACAGGGTATAATACACTGGGATGCAGAGATCAAGCTTGAGTTCAAACCTTTGCACAGTATAATTCTTTGAGAATGAGAAGCATCACAGCTAGGAAAAAGAGACCACAGAAAACACATATGTACTGTGGGACTTAAAAAAATCTATACTTGGGTTCATAGTATGACATTGCATAGAGACTAAACAGATTGAGTATTTGAGAAAAAAACAGTAATCTCTGTTAGATGTAATATATATACTTTAAATGTGAAAACAGTAAGAAGTAAGATAATATTCAAACACCATTCTGTACAGCACTAAGAGAAGAACACAAACAGCATATTTTATCATCCTAAGGTCTATGAATATTTACATCTATCCAAGAGTTTCCAGGTCATCCCTTAAACTAAAAAAAAACACCAAACAAACAGCAAAGACAGCCTATAGTTAGGCTCACAGTGATAAAATACTTGTGTTAATATTTATTTCTAGACATCCTCTGTTTAGTCCAAATAACATTGTAGCTTACTTTCCTCTCCCCATGTGTCTTTAAATGATAAAGTTTCTGAAATGTTGCTTTTACCCATCACAATTTATGCGCTAAATTACCTAAATAAGAAGAGACAAACATAAACATTGCATTATGAATGTAATAGTACTGAAGAAACTAGATATTGAAAGAGTGAATTTACACTAAATGTAATACAGTTTTAATCTCCATAAAAGCTCTGAGATAATACTGAAAATTCAAAAAAGCAAGACAAGAAACAGAAGCAAAGTTTCATTCTTGACTTCTTTTATAGATACAAAGTTGCTTAAGTATACAAGCATTTATGGGTAAAATGGCACTCACTTGCCCTTAGAAACAGTGTATGTGGAAGAAACCCCTGTCAATGTTTCACACAGTGCGTGTGGGAATGAAACATAAGGATCACCACCTCCAGCTGTCTGAGTTCTTCAGTGCCTAATGGCAAAGTGTCAGTTAATGGATCCTCACAACCACAATGCATCATCTTGTCCATGCTAGTCTTATAAGTTAAGCATTTCACCTGTGAGAACAGTTTCTTTACAATGCTTTTCATTTCAGTTGAAATACCAGATATGAAACAGTTACACTTCAAGTGGTCTGGAAGCCTATAGTTAATATAAAATGAACCAATTTCCTCTCTTTTATAAGAATCAATATTTTAAAGGATGTCCAAATCTTAACCCCTCACAGAAAATACCTTAAAATATGGAAAAATATTTTTATATGCATGTTTATTTAGATTCTTACCTACTGTTGAACTTCTCTGGATGTTTTTCTCTCATGATGTGGAATCTGTGGGCAATTGAAGCATCCTACGAGGAAAAAAAAAAACAAACCACCACCATAAATCTATTGTAACAGTAAAACTGCAAAACAGAAGGCCAAAACTGTAAACAAGGCATATTGTTTGTAAGGTGTTTTATGAACCGGCATCTTCAACAAGAGTAATAGTCCTATCACTTAGAAAGCTTACAGGTACACTGTTCTCAGAATGGAATAGATCTGAACTTAATAATTTATTATTCTTGTTGCAGCCTCCATTATTCCTTTTTACAAATCAGACATCATAGTTATGTTTACTGAAAGTGCCTTCAAATTTCATGCAGCAAATATAATCCAGATGTGGTGAAAGTTTACAGGAAGACCATTGATGCAGTTCTGCCTAGTAGAAATGAAGTATTTGAAGTCTGTTTCTTTAGAAAAGATGAGTGACAGATTCAGGAAAGGTACTTTATATGCATGTAAGTTGATATTTGCACATGGCCACTCCATGGTTTCTCTAAAGTTTGGTAGAAAACAAGAATTAATGTCAGGAGAATACCCATTCACTATATGTCAGGGGTGTGAAATCATGTGGGGGAAAAATACTGTTAATTAAATGAAACACATTTTATCAAAATATTTTAACATTAAGTAAATTATTCTAGTAATATGATTAAACAACCTGCATGTGAAACAAAATAGCTGTATGAAATACTTATATGTTTTGAACATTTAAATGAGAATCAAACCATTGTGTTGGTGGGAGTTGTTGAAAATAGAATATTTAGAAATGATGTGCTAGAATCAGTTTTCAAAGCATTTTTGTATCTCCTTTGCAAGTATGAAGTTGTTTTCATCAGTCTAGATCATGTAAAATTTATTTCTCATACTAATGATTAAAACTTTACCAACAAAATTAATTTTTCATCTTTTAATGTGTGTATTAAATGAGGTGTGAGAGTATGAAAACTACCAGCTCTTTAATGTTACAGAGGACAGTAAACACTGAGTAATCCATTTGGATCATGTCTTAAAATTTTGAATGTATAAGAATGTAAGTATAAGAAGAGTTAGTTCAGATAGTAAGAAATGTAAACGAGTTTCAGTTTCCATGTAAATAGCATTCAAGAAAAAGTACCAAAAAACCTGTCACTATAACCAACTATCACATATATGAATCTCCTCCTCCCTTCCCCCCCATTTATTTACAAACCTAAAATATTATAGAAATACAAAAACCAAAGAATTTGAGAGAAATTCAGTACAAGTCTATATCTAGCAACATTTTAAAAGATTATTGAAAAATGAAAATGAGAATTTAGAGGGAAAAACCAAAATTAATACTTAAATAATACTTTATTAATTATTCCAAAAGTGACTAAGAATTTTGTTTAAAATAATTGATTTTATTTTCATTTAAACTAATAAATGTTAATCTAAATCACAAGTAAATGTGATTAAATCCACTGAAGTATTAATTTTTATTCATGATCTTGCTATGTTATTTCTAAAAATGTCCATCGTTTGTTGCTTTATGCACATCACAATTATTTATGCATTATTCTATTATATTTAGGAAATGAACTGTCATTCAACATTTTACTGTTCTATAAGGAAATCACAGCAAAATTCTCCAGTGAATGGACCTGTGTTAGTCACAAAATGTCTTATTGTTCTGTCCTGTCATCCAAACTGTCATCTGAAACTTTCAGTGCTGTATTCTCCAACTGTACTCATCGTTACTTTAAATTTATTTTCATGTGCAACTCTGTAAGGCAAATATCCATAAGTATCCAGGTGATCCCACAGTTCTTGGAGACAGATGAAATAAGGCTGACAGTAAACCCTGAGACATCACACTTCTAAACAAAGCCTGCCAGCTGAACTAAAATAATAATTCTGTTAACTTCAGAAAGACCCATCATTCATACTTTATCCACATTAGATGTGCCAGCATTAGAAAAGTATTTGTTAGCCAGTTTTATATGAAAAAGAAATAAAAGGACTACTGTTGTAGTTAACTGTTCATTTTCTACACACTGAAGCAAAAGACAGACCCAAGACAAAATGAACAAAGGAATAGTAGCATTTTTGACAGAAACTAGGAAACACTAATCAAGGACTAACTGTCTAATGAATGAAATGAAAAGGCTAATGTGCTTACTCATGCGTAACAAATGCAAGGCACAAACAAGCTAGGGATCAATGCCCACTGCAGATGGCAAACAGGCAGTTGTTTCCATGGAAGGTTGATTTCATCAAAATTTTCCCCTCCCTGAGCATTTTCTGACTTCAAAATGTATCAACTAACTTAATGAATTGAGAGGTAAAAAAAGTAATACACAAAGCTAATTCTGACAGGCACAACACAAGAGAGACACACAGCAGACCAATTTCACCAAAAAAAAACCCCAAAACAAAACAAAAAACCCAAACAAACCTAAAGAGCTACTGTTATTAATAGAAACTGTAAACCAGAATAGTAACTACATACATAAAAGCTCAAAAGTAAGAGAGCTGCTAAGGCTTTCTTCAGTTTATACTGCCCAACTGTTCTTTCAAACCCCAAACTGAATCCAGTGTATGACAGTCCTTAGATTCCCTGGCACAGGGACCTCTTCCCAACCATTACTCCACGCGACAGGAAAATCTTAAACTTGCCCATGCTGGCTATGTATTAGGAAAACAACTCTCTGCTTTAGGGGAAAAAAAAGACAAGATAGAAAAAAAACCCAAAAAAACAAAAAAAAACCAAAAACAAACAAACAAACAAACAAAAAAAAAAAGAAACTGAGTTTTCTGTTTTTCAAATGTCTGTATTCTTTTGTATGTTATGACAGTAGCATATAGACTGGCACAGATGAATGAAAAATAATGTGAAGAATTGGAAGTAAGAGGAACTTGAGAGCAGGTAGAAGTATAAGTACTATCTTCTAGGAGCTATTGGAATTACCAGATGCCACCTCTGAATCCTGAGGAACAACTATTAGGAGTTTGCTGGATGAGGAGGGCAGAGGGTCCTTCACTGTGCGCTGTTTTGGCTACAATTGAAACAGGATTAATTTTAGCCATTTCACATAGTGTCTTTTAGCCCAACCTCTCTAGAGCATACAACTGTCATTATACTAAAGGAGAATTAATTTCTTTTTTTCTGTTACACACTATAATAAAATCATCTAACTAACTACACTGAGAAACAGAGCAATATTCATATGTATGGAAAATCAAATATTGTTTGCATATTGTTGCTTTAATATACTGACTTTTCCTGGTACCCAATATTGTGGATGGCCTGTAAAATACAGGAAATTACTTTTGCATTTTATTATAAAACCAATGCAAAAGAGAACACGCAGCATTCAGTAAAGCAAACTCACATGCTTCATGGTATTACCTAGCAAAGTAACAAGGGAACATGATTTTTTTTAGTAAAGTCAGACACTGGTCTATAACTAATACTACCTGTGGCCATTATTTATTTATTAAATAACCTGATAAATATTGTGGCCTGAATCTAAATATTTTCCATTTTAAAAAGTAGCACATCACAAATGCATGCAAACATGCCTATAATTTTAAAAGTTTTATTATTAATAATAATGAGACACAATTTTGTTGTCAAGCTAAGGTGAAAGGAAGATCTTACAGTATCACTCTAATATGAAAATATCACCTTTCACTTCATCCATACTTTATTCACAGAGCTCATTTTATATACCTAAAGCATTGTAATATGTTTTCAAAGCATCTAGACTGATGCATCCAAAAATTGAGATCTTTTTCAGGAACACTTTTCCATCAAAATCAATGCTAGGCATAGAGTAATGTTGAATACAGAGCATTTATGGCAGACTTCAGCAACTAATTAGACTATTTTGTGTTTCTGAGACTATTATAGGAATATTTGAGTTTTATGCTACTATTCTAAAATGCAGCATTTATTTTTTGAGATATACAGTATTTTTAGCTATTAACATGTCATATGACAAGAGTCTAGGTGATAATTCCTCTTAACTTTAATTTCATAGTACCAATCTGATCAGAAAAACACTACCACACCATGTACTCTTTTGTATGCCTCTCTCATTTATATGGTTCCCACTCACTACTGTAGCATTTTAAAAGTAGAGATTAAAGAATGGTTACTTGAAGAACAGAAAAAGCAGTTTATCTGAGTTTAAATTCTATGAAATTGTGCACAGATTCTTAAAAAGATGTACCTCTGCATCACTAAAATATTCAACCTGGATGTGCATGTGATGAACATGCAGGCAAATGAACATATATGCACCCTTACATTTGAACCTGTTCAGCATTTGACGTTTGACTATCCTCAGATCTCACTCAGGTTTGTTTTAAATCCTGACAGTGAAGATAAGATAGAGAACAGACAGAGCATATCTGAATCTACTCCTAGGAAATGGAAAAAATATTTTAATTGAACTAGGACATTTCTCAAAGTGACCTGCCAAGAAGAAAAGAAGCTTAAGTTGCTACACCTCTTTAATACCTTATGATTGACTTACACACATATATATTCATCTTTTTAATGGGTATTAGCATTACCGGAAAGCAATCTGAAGCAGTCTTTTTAGAGGAGTAACCTTATACATTGTGAATAACCTTATAGAAAGATTAATGCATTTAATATATGTCTATCTATAAGCTTGCTGTGATTAAAATTTCCATTAAATAATAATTTTTATGCTGGTGAACAAACAAATGACCAGCGTGCATCTTCTTTGGATATAAATGGTCTGATTATTTTTTTTTTCCTAAGATGCTTCTTTAATTAAGACTTAATGGATCCACAAGGCTAGGAAGCTTAAGGGATAATTCAGCAACCTGCAATCTTTGGATCAGAATGCAAATCTAATCCGAACAACCAGTTAGCTCACATCAGTTACTAGTATGGAATAGTACAGATGTACAAAAAATATCACTGAAAATAGATTAAGAAAGTTCACTGTAGATAAACATCCTTATGATTATGTATTCTACTTTCTGAATATATACACAAAGCACAAAAAATATAGGTAAATCCTTTGTTTTAGTATTCTCCACCCCAGAATAACAATCTTGGATAAACATATTGAACCATTGAATGACCAAGTCTAAAACTAGGCAGTAAAGAAACATCATGTCCTGCCTTGTTTGAATCCAGCTGCCGCTTCATATTGGACTAGAGGTTTTTGATTAAACTACATGAATTAACCTGAGAGAGGGAGATATTTAAAAAAAAAAGATTAATAAATACATCAGTTTTTGATGAAACACGAGTTACTATAGTTGTCTCAGTTTGTATGAATACTCTGAGCCAGTATATGTGAGAAGGGTATAGCTTGAGAACATTGGAACAAGAAGAAATTTCAAGTACTTTTTTAAACAGCTTTACTGAAAAATAATAACGATCCACTTTATTAAAAAAAAAAAAATCTGAGAACAAAAAGTTGAAAAACTTGTGTTCCTGACTTTCAAAGAAAACCACAGAAACTGTCAGGATAATGCTATCCATTTTGTCAGTGATATTCTTCTCAGCCCTCTGATGGTCATGTTTAAATACATTTCAGAGGCACATGTATTACTAAGTCAAGTGACAGTTCATATTTTAAATACTCATTTAAATAGGTAATATCTCAAAACCCAGGATGAAACATCAGTAACCACAGTATTTATAAATGATAGATAAAAGACCAGAGGACGGTATATCTGAAAATGGTAGCAAAAAATTGGAACAGGCCTTCAAATGTAATCATATTTCATCTCTCTTTTCATTTGAAGTCTAATCTTTGTTGAGTTTTTGACACTACTTATGCACAATTTAGTTCTGGAATTGTTTCACACACACACAAAGGAGAATCCATTTTGCAGGAAAAGGTGTTTTTGTGTAAAAAAACCCCCACCACTCCTATGTTCTGTGTATAACTCTGTAACATGTGGACACCTACAAAAATTAACTCATTGGTCTTTACTATTCATCAGTTCATACAGGGTGAACCACAGGTTCACAGGGTGAACCGACACAACCACATGACCCACTCTGTAAGGACCAGTACAGGGATCAGTCCTATAAGACAAGCCTTTGTACCAGTAAATCAAGGAAATTACTTCAGAAGCTATTTTGGAGTTTAGAAACTGACAGCCCATTTCTATGTATCTGTATTTTTAATTCATTAATCAAATGCAAGGACCAAGAAGACTGAGAGGAAAGACAGTTGGGCTATTATCAGACCAGATGAGTCATGTGCCACATGACTCAATGCAATGCAGAGGACATGTACCCTGTAAGATGATCTCTGCTGAGCATACATTGTGTTAATGAGCATATCTTCTTTTCTTTATATTTGGTCACCCTAATTTACTGTAACTAGAGAAGGGATCTTATAGGCCTATGATGAATGTTTATGTAGTCACTAAAACGAGAAGAAAAGTGATCCCATGGCAATTAGCCAGCACAGCCATATTGTCAGTGTATTAAATATCTTGTATATAAAAAACAATTCTGTGGTAAACCTTTTGTAGTATTTCTGATAACTGCTGATTGCGAACTATGTTGAAATTGTCCAAAATTACCCTACACAATGAATTTGAGCATAACACAATCAAGGACACAGCTCAGGCTGAAAGTCAATATAAGTAATGCAATGCAGTTTGTTGCTGCTGTAACTGTTGTAACACATAGAAATGGCTCATAGATATGTTCAGGAAAAAAACATGGTAATAAAGTTTACATTAAAGCTTGTCTAGCTTGAAACAAACACCTAGAATTTCATGTCAGCACTTTTGCAGTTCTCAGGAGAGAAAAGTGAATAATTTGTTTCCTTATGAAGGGTATTTTTTTTATCTTTTTTTGTTTGTTTGTTTTGTTTTTGTTTTCTTGTTTTTGTTTTTGTGAAATATTAATTGCATTAAAACTTAAAGAAAAAGACAATCTTAGGATAAGAAATAATTGCCTGTATAGTCTTTTAAAAAATATACTCAACTTATATATGATTTTCAAACACCCTCCTAAGAAAAACAACTTCCTCGCCTCAAAAAAAACAAAACCAAAACCAAAACCAATCAAAACCCCAAAACCAACACAAACTCTTTCATTTTGGACACTGTTTAAGTTTTCATTAGAGTAGTATTCTAAGGGGTTGAATGTAGGACTCTAATTTAGTTCCTAGACTGTCAGGATGTTCTCTCTATCCTCCCGTTATGCCATGTAGGAAGAAAGTTCTTTGGAAAGGGTATTCCAAAAGGCAAGTTGACAAGTTTCTGCTCTGAATGGCCATTTAAAAATATTTTGTTATTATTGACAGAAGAAAATGAGCACACCTAGCTTCTTAAGTTTATGAAGTTATGACTGAAATGCAATAGTTTGAGCAGTCCTTTGAAAGCTTCGCTGGGGTCCAAGCCAAATATTGTATCACCATCCATTTCATATGCTCATTTGCTTGATAGGGATCAAATAATAAATGTTCACCTGACTCCTCCTTAATAACTTCCCATAACTTGCTAGTCAAAACCTTGGCAACACAGTCTTATAATTTTAATATATATTTATGTTATTCATTTGTTTCCATAGCAGATATTTATTTTTATAAGAAATATGCAAACCACTGAAACATCTCTCATTGATTTACATTCTGAAAGAATATTTTTCTCTTAATTGAAAAAGGTCACTGTTTTCCTCATTCATTATGTTTTCTATTTGAAATTTAAATTTTTGCATTACAATATTATTTATTATCTTCCCTATTGGACAAAGAAATATCAATTTATAAAAAGCTCCAACATACTCATAAATTAGGGCTAGATGCTGGATTATTTAGTTACAGATGTTCTCTCTCTCTACTGATTTACGACAAACTTTTTAAGATCCCCTCCCTTACATCTTCTACACAGCCTGCTTGTTCTTTCTTATAGGCCCAGAAGCAACTTTCTTGACTTTTTCTCAATATCTGGACTCGTTCTTGTGTTGCATCAATCAAAATATTTTCTGAATCCTTCTACTTTATTTTCCTAGTAATGTGTAAAAGGTTTCTAATTTCCATTTCTGTGGAGGTTCCATCAAGCTTACTCCCTCCTTTTTCCTCTACCGATGTTACCACCCTCCCTGTGCCAGTAAGCATTTGAGAACCAGATCAGACCTCAAAGGTCTGTTGCAGTATGGCACAGCTGTGGGAAGGACACAATAGCAACTGCAAAGCATGCTTGTAGGCCCAAGGTAATGCTGCCTTCATAGGGGAAGAGTGAGAGGTATCTGACTCTTTTCAGGTGTTTAAGCATATTAAGTACTTGCACAGTCTCTGAGGGCTTCCAGGTTCTGAAGAAGTAGAGGCACATTCTAATGCAAGTATCTACACATAGCCTGGTCCTCCACAGTGCTTACAGCCAATGCTGTGAGTCAGTCTGCCTTACCACAGAGTGAGGTCACAGGGAAAACAGCCGAAGAGTTTTGTATCAAACTGAGACAAACCTACTTAACAGCAAGTGCAAAAATGGCTGAGGAAGTAAGAAGCCTTCAAGAATGCACTAGATTCATGTTAGCTACTCATGCCAGAGTGGTTTCTCTGAGTATCTGAAAGGGTTCTGCAGAATTAAAATTAAATTAAGCTGTTCATAACAGTATTAGATTGAAGAGATGACATCCTAGCTGATCATCTTGATCACACACTGGTTTTACTGCTACTATTCAAATTTGTAACTTAAAAGGTGAATGAATACTTGTCTTCATTCTGTAGTGCAAAACCCAATCACATACTACATGGCAATGACCAGTACTTCCACGAAAAAGAAGGGGTTAATATTCTCTGGAACATGTCTGCTAACCAAATAATGTAATTAGTTCATATAAAGTGCTTGATACCAGTTGATCTCAAGGTAAATAAAACCTAGGCTCTGCAGTAAAAGCTATCTGAAACACAAAATAGACTTAAAAAATGGAACCAGATGCCATCTTACTGAGCACTTTGGGGCTGAAAGATATTCTCTCTTCGAATAATAGGATCCTGTATTAAAAAAACCAACATAAAACAAGTTATAGCTTAGAGAAAGAAAAGTATTTTCTGGACTTTATATTTGGATATATGGAAAAGTGTTAAAATATGTCCAAATATGAACATGTGCAGTGAAATTCTCCAAAATTAATTCATATATATTTTCTTCCCAAAACAAATCAAGCTTTTTCTATAGCTGTTTTGAATAAATAATTTAGATATACAAAATATTTTACAATGCTGATCTACTCAGTGGATGACATACAGAGCTTAGGTAGTACCTGTTTTTGTAGACTCTGGACATTAAAAAGCTTTGAGGTTAAACAAATTTATTTACTCCACAGAGAGGTTCTATTATTTGATATAAAGAAAATATGTCACAGATTATTATCAAAATGTTGCTACTTAAGGACAACAAAAAAATTGGACTGAAGACACTAATAATTAAGAACTGTAAACCTTAACAAATCAACATGGCATTATAAATGGTTTCAGTTTAAAAGGGAAAAACACCCAGTAACTTCAGAAACTACCAATTCTGTATTTCACTATTAGTTTATGCAATACTGTTGCACTATTAAGCAATCTCACAGTAAAATAAAAAATATGGTTCTTGATGTGGTCAGAAATCCTGGAAACTGCACTAAAGCCCTTTGTTATGATTTAACAGGTACCAAATTTTAAACCCAAGATGAAAGAAAAATGCCCACATTGCTTTAGAAGTGCTGAATTGATCCTTCAGAGAGGGTCAAAGAAATGCTTCTGCAGCCTTTTTACATCCCAAAGGCCCAAATTTTCAGAAGACAGGTGAAAAAGTCTAGGGAAGTGTAGTGGAATTGAGAAATTCCTTAAATTATTTAGAAAAAAAATCTCCCCTCCCAAGAGTGCACTTGTATAACACGTTTTGCCTAACCATCTGGACAGACTCGGTGAGACATGGTTGTTTAGCAACTTACGGCTTTCCCGGTAGTTTTGACTGTATTATGCCCGTATCCTATCCTCAGCCTCAAACTGTTTGGGAGGATTCTATATCTGCATAAAAATTCCTTGCATAAGTTCCATTTACTCAGGATTTCCAACATATAAAAGTTTTTTAGAAGGCTAAGTTGTTTACACTAAATGCTAGCATACAATTTCCCAAATGAATTATCTAGTTTACAAAGCTACTCTCCAAATGATCAAACTAAGGGTGAATCCAGCTGCAGTGCAGAGGCAGGAAAAGCAGTAGGAGACAAGTAAAGCATATGCTCAAAGTTAGGTCCATCACTTTTCACTGCAAACAACATGAATGGGACAGTTTCTCTGAACTCTAGGCCAGACAATGATGTTATAAACATATTTTACAGATGGAGAACCCCATTGTATTTTTGGTAAGAATAAATCAATTTGCTTCATGAGACAGAACATCTCAAGAAACCTTAGGTCTAAATGAAAGCATAGTTAAATCATCCTTCACCTTCTTACCTTAAAACCCAACAATACAGCATGCTGCAAGCTGCTCCTAGATTTTTATAAATTTGCAAATCAAAGAGCACCTGTTTGTAAAGTGCTGCTTTGCTCAGCTACTTAAATAAGTAATCAATACTGAATGACAAGCTAGAATTCCCAAATTTGCTGCACAGTAATCAGACACTTGTCTAGCTGATGTTTGTAATAAGTAATCCTTAAAATGATAGCCAAGACAAATGTTGTTAATATTAACTGTTACTCAGGCATAAATATCACATCCATAGGACATCGAAATTATCACAGAGTAAGATTACCTTAATGGTTACAACTATTTTGTATAATACTGGCATTAATAAGGGCAATGTAAATCAGCTAAATCCTACTTTTACTAATGGAGGTTTTTTTGCTAATGAACAATCAAAACCTACAGAAATATATCCAATTTAAAGATCAGCGCAAACAAAATATTTCCAAACTTTTGGAAAAGCCTCAAACTAGGATTAAAATGTTTTCAGTTTCAATTATATACATTGTATTCAGGGCCATTTCCTAGCCAGAAGAAATACACAACTGAGACATTGTTTTAAGGACAATAGACGTGAGAGACATTTCCTTCTGACAAAATGAAACTTGCTGTTCCAGTAGCCATGACTTTCCAAATAAATTAATCTGTGTAAATGTTCAAAGGGACATTTAATAATGGCTTTCATGTATACATTATCTGTGACAAAAATACCATTTCTAGAATAAGAAGCATTTCCCCCTTACTTTTCTTTCAGTAAAAATACTTACACTGTTCAAAATTACTAAAGTATCATCTACAGCAACTTCAGTATTATTGCACAAATTGTAAATTATGCTTTCAGAATTATGGATGGAATTTTTAAAAGGTTTCAATTTTTATAGTCTTTTGAAAGGACAATGAATTCTATAAAAAACCAAGATTACAATTTCAGCATTTAAAATCTACACAAAGTAATTCAAACAAATGTTATGACATTTAAGATAATGAAACCCTTCATTTATGCCAATGTGTCCTACTTCACATATAAGGAGTCAGAACAGATGCCCAAATATTGTAATGCCAGAGGAAAGTTAGGGCATATCTTGATTAATACTCTCAGAGCAGTCCGTGGTGTCTCTTTAAAACTGGCATGAGTTACTTCAAAATATCTATTCAAAATCCATTTTAGGAAACACAGCTAGACAAAGTGTTCCCAAGACAAAAGGAAAACAATAAAGCTTTGTATAACCCTTTTAGCAATGTAAGCTGCATATTATTGACAGACCATTCATTGCAATCAACAAGTGATTAATTGCAAATTTGTTGCTAAATTGACCACGAAAAAGACAAGCTTCAGGGTACTGTTAAAGAGGAAAAACTTATGGTAAAAATGATTGGAGACTTTTTGTAGTGAATTAATTCTAATCGATATTCTTGTTGACTAAACAGTGGAATAATAACTTCCTTAAATAGCATATGCACCCATTATTGTAGACATTCAAATTAATATTTAACCTAATGCCTTGCATTTTTTTTTCCTTTTGAAACAGCATTTTTCTGATTTCACTTTTAAGAAAGACAGAACCAATTTTTTCGCAATATCAATCATCTTGGGAGGCAAACATACAAGTAACAAAAATTATGAATACAACAGTAATGATGTTTATTTAGACATGGAAGTCTTCTTTTTAATTATTGTGAGCATGGATGAAACATTAGATGTCTTGAATCATATCTACCTTATAAACTTCTGAATAGCTGTGCAACCTTTTAGGTTTCAGAGTTTTCTGGCTGTGCCATTTTTCTCCTATTGTAGATGCAGTCTACATAACTAAAGTCTACATAACTAAAATTTAACTTTTTAATGATAATTTTGTTCCTGTGATGGTCAATGTACTACCGTAAAATAGCATTAGTGGGGGGTATTTTTGTCAAACCAACATTAGCTTGAAAAGTGTTTTACTTCTTGTATTTGACCAAGAGTCTTAATATGACATAAACATTTAGTTGAGAGAATCTATTGGATAGCTTACACTATAGCTTCTGGATTGTTTTTTTTTGTTTGTTTGGGGTTTGTTTTGTTTTGTTTTGGGGGGTTTTTTTTGTTTGTTTGTTTTTTGGTTGGTTGGTTGTTTGTTGTTTGGTTTTTTGTTTGGTTTTGTTTGTTTTTTTTTTGTTTGTGGTTTTTTGTTTGTTTTTGGTTTTTTTGGGGATGGTTGTGGATTATCTTGGGTGGAGGGGTAGGAGACGGAGGGAGTGGGAAGACATTTTCCCAGTCACTACAAATTTTTTTACTATTTCACAACTATTCCTGCAGTGAAAATACAAAAAATACAAACTAACAAACTATATATATTTCTATACAGATNCATTCTCCATAGGCAGCATTAGCAATAAAATCAAGACAGCGTTAAAAAAAAAAAAAAAAAGAAGTATTGAAGTTTCTCCGACTCCAAAGCAAATGAAAAACTTACCTAAAAAGCACAAACAGACTAGCCAAGCATACAGCTCAGAACTGAAAGTCAAGCTGTGGACAAACTGATATTAGCTTTTAAAATCTCTATGCATCACAAATTGTGGTCTCACTAAGTTTTCTGCTTTAAAGAACTCTGACATATTGTTTTCTTTGAGGGACTTAGGTGAGATAAAGAATCCTCAACATCTAGCTTTCAAAATCTTAGACAGAGTAGAACATAAACCCCAGAACTGTATCCAAACCAGGCACTTCAAAACTTGACTCAAAATCCCATATGTTTTATGAATCAAATATATCTGGCCATACCACTATGTCCTCTTCACTGAAGCCTCCAGGAAAGTTCCTCCACTGCTCAGCAGCCAGAGACATGTAAGGAGGTACTTATGTCTATTTTTTACAGAAGCTCAGCAGAGATTACAGAATAACTTCATCTAGTCTAGTGTCTTGTTTCCTGTTGGGGTTAAAAGTGGATTCTTGAAGCAAAATTTAGAAAGGTAAGTATGAAGTGACACTGACTCAAACTCCAAAAATTGTTTTTGCTAAAAAACAGGGCTGACAGAAACTTCCTAAATTTCAACAAGAGCAAATGCAAACTTGCAACTGGGGTGGAATAATGCTACCATATAAGCTCGTGCCACGTGTCTGAGAAGCAGGTCTGCAGAAAAGGATCCATTGTGGACTATAATATGAACATGAGTCACCAGTGCACCCCTACAGCAAAGGAAGTGATCACCATCCTGGGCTCAATCAGCAAGAGTGAACCAAAACTGCACACACTAATTCAACAGGTAGACACACCTCAAGGGTATTTTAGTATTTTTCCTCTATTTTTTCTTTTTCTTTTTTTTTTTTTTTTCCTAATAAGAGAACCGTTCTGCTGCTTTAACCTTTTACACAGTAGGTTAGATTCTGAAAGAGTCATCCAGCAAAGAGAAGGCCCAGTTTCAGTAATATGCTCTGATATTCAGTGATGAAACACGTATTTTCATTGTCAACAGCAGCATATCAACAGCCCAAAGTGTTTCCTTTATTTTTACATGTAAAGTCATGCTTTTCTGAAGAATGGATAAAAGATGCATTGAGAAGAAATACAGAAGAGAAGATGAGAACAAGAAACCAGATATGACTGCACATGTATATGATACTGGCGCATGCAAGGAACAGAGCATATCAAGGCAGGGAATTAATGACAAAGTAATTCATACAGAAAGTCAAGTCCTGTGTTCTGGTCCATTTTATATACAGGGAAAGAAAAAAAATGAAGTAACAGTAACATGTCTTGACTAACAAGATGAGTCGTTGCACATTCTGGTTCCATAGATGTATTTTCCCCAAGTTTCAAGCATATAACTATATCCTGTTCATTTGCTTGAATATAATAGATTAATCAAGAAAATTTTACTTTAGACACAAGCTTAGAAATATAGTTTCTGGGATCACGTAAAACATAATAGAACAGAACAGTTGGAAGGCACCTACAATGGTCACCTAGTCCAACTGCCTGACCCCTTCAGGGCTGAACAGAACTTAAAGTATGGGATTTGTCCAAATGCCTCTTAAACATTGACAAGCATAGGAATTCAACCATCTATCTCTCTAGGAAGCTTGTTCCAGGGTTTGATGGCTCTTCCCCCAAACAAGTGTTTCCTAATATTCAGTTTAATGCTCCTGTAACTTAGCTCTGTACCAGTTCCATGCATCCTATCATGGGACACCTAGGAGATCAGCACATCCCTCTCCATTTCCCCTCCCTCAAGAAGCTATAGAGAGGAACAAGGTTGATCCTTAGTCTCTTCTACTCAACACAAGACAAAGTTAGTGTCCTTAGCTGATCCTCACAGGACATACCTTCCAGCCTTTCCACCAGTTCTGTTGCCCTTCTCCAGATGCATGCAAGTACCTAAACATCATTCTTAAATTGTGGGGTCCAAAAATGCACACAGTACTCAAGTGAGTCTGCACCAATCTAAAATCAGTTCTGTAGTTTCATAGGTCTTCCTTCATGACCTTCTTGTAAATTACAATGTGCTCCCCTTGTACTTTTTTTCTTTTTTTTTAAGGAGAAGATTATTGTGTGCTGTATGTACAAATCAATGATAAGGCCTCTGTATCCACCATTCACACTCTGCACCATTCTATGCTTTGAAAATATCCACATCCAGCAGAAGAATCATTCCTCAGTGATACCATCTCTAGCAGTTAAATACTATTCATTACAACAGTCATTGGATATTTTTTGCAAACCTATATTGTCAAAGAGTAGCAGGTTTTTTGTCTTGCTAACAATAAGACAAACTAAAAATGTTCTCAAAACATGAATACAAAAGACAACAAAACGTTTTTTTCTTAACTAAGAAATGAGGAATTACAGGATAGGGATGTGTTTATAACCAGAAGTGCAAATGTTATGCCGAGTTTTTATTAAAGATATATAAACAGCTATAACATGGCACAAAAAATCCTCAGCATCCATATGAAAAAGTAGCCTCCATTTGGTATAATACTTTAAAACTCTTTAAAAAAATGTAACTTCATAAGGAATCTTGTTTGTAGGCTATTTTTTGTTTGTTTGTTTTTAATAGGAGTAATTTGTAATTCTGATACATAAACCAAGAAACTGACATGCTATGTGAATTGAGCAGCCTCTTTGGATTCCAGCTGGCTTGGCTCTATGCCTTTCTAATGGTAATGAAGTCACACAGCTGCTAGGACAATCAGCTGGAGTTCAGATCATCACTAGCTAAATGGATATCCACTGACTGGCTTCTTATCAGGACTCATTAAAGTTCAGTGTTAAGAAACTGCAGGGTTACATGGGTTTACATGGTTACAGCAAAGTGCCTTTTAAAAATGAACTTGTTGGAGCTGAAGAAAATCTCTCCTTTTTCTGCCTATAAAAGTTACTTTGTGCTGGTCAACTCAAGAAATGTTCAAACCTACTCCTAGTGAAAGGAAAATTCTCATTCATTTGCATGGAAGTAAAACAAATCAGTTCCCAATGTTTGAGGGATTTTTGAAGAATACTGCTATTCAAATTACTTCAGAATGCCTCAGCTAAAGGGTCACTCAGCATTCAGCTATGTCCAATTTTCAACTTAGAATGCAATGCACACTAGACCTGTGAGAGCTTACCAGCTTTTACTTTGCCCAAGCTGCTATCATGTTTATGCCACATAAAATGGTGAAGTTTCACCATTCCCACAAGAACACAATTTTCTACTAAGAAAATACAAGTAAAGTTCTGCTTTTTAGCCTAATGGTACTACTGCAGCATACAAGTATGTCCTGCCAGCTCTCTAACTTATTCTGAGATCATAGCGTAGACTGAGGAGGAGGGGTGGGGGGATGGTAGTACCACCACAAAGCTTCAGTGTGAACACAATAGATTTCAGTACTAACCATCTTACCTACAAATAAATGGAAAAGTACAAAATGTGTCAGTCCTTAAAAAACCATTACTGCCATCTTTTTCACTTCTATATTTTTTGTCATCTGTTTTTATTGAACAAAATTTCAATTATTAACCCTTATTAGAACAAGGAACATGCAATGATGCTTGCTTGACATATTAAAATGGGATAAAAGGTCGTGTCAGTCTAGTGGGAATGCACAGTGACAGACCTAAAGTATTCTCTACATTCTTCAACACTGATATAGTCCTTGAACAAAATTTCATCCACTATGAGTAATGGAACCAAATCGTTTAAATCATGGGAACAAGTATCAATTGATCTACAAGTGAAAATTTCATTTAGAAATAACAACTTAGCCTCTTTTAAATTAATGAAAAAAATTTTTTGCAGATACTCAGTTGGTAAGGATTCTGCTCATCAGCTTTATGAGTCACCTCCCAACACATGAGCTTCACAATATAACATTTGTTATGAACTTAAATGTACTCTGTATGTTCTTCCATATTTGGACTTTATCTTATCTATATAGTGATTTGTGAAAACAAGAAAATATCCACCTCAGTTACAAGTAAACTACATTCTGTCATCCAAACAGTTCTGAATTTTGATCTCTTTGCTTTCCTTTTTAAGGTTTCCAGCTCTTTCCCATTGGGTTTCCTCTAGGAATCAAAACCCAGTCAGTATTACTTATGCAAAACTCAGATGAAGGGCCTTGGCAGCACTTCCAGATTATAATCAGCAAAATATCATATCTCCCACTAACAAATATATGGAAACTCACCCACGTAAATGATATCATCCTGATTCAACTAAGCATGCTCAATGTGAGCAGTGACATTCATGCACGGGGAGAAGTCCACAGAAAGATATTAACAATACTCCTACAGTAATGATTCTCAAAGACCAAAAGGCAAATTATTTCTTTACACTTGGACATACTCTGAATTCTACACTGTAGCTCTTGCAAGTAAAAAAAATAGTTTTGATTTTAAAATTATTTTAGTGGGTATGAAAACTGGCAGGATGACAGCATTTTCTACATAAAGTCCTATATTTATCCACTGAGCTCAGGTTTCCTTGCCAATATCCTTTGGCTTTTACCTACAGGAGCTGCTTCTGCTGGCAAGCAGTAAGTTCACTTCCATGGTTCACAGTTGAGGCTGTCAACAAATGTGCCAATTGTATGACACGGAAATCTATTCAATAGAGAAGAGTCAGCAGAATTATTCTATAGGTTGTATAAATGTCACTTAGTGATAACTTTTGGTTACTGTATACCTCAGCTGAATTTAATTCTGCAACCTGTTACTACTCTCAGAAACTTATTCAAGAAAGCAACTAAGCAACAAACCACAGGTAGCAATTGCCAGTTGACTTGACTTTGTCCACTAGCAAGCATAAAAGTTAATCTCTAATTTACAACTCTATACTAACATCAGTGGAAATATTACTGTTAACTTCTGTGAGCTTTTCATTAGCTCTTATTGCCTTGTAATGAATGAATATTTTTCAAATGGAAAATAAGGAGAAACACCTCGAACTCAAATGACATGTATTTTTTTTCCCCTCTTAGGATTTAGAAAAGGTAGCTTCAGTAGTAAAAAGACTTACATGAGAACATGATTTTTTTTCTTTGTCGGTATAACAAAGTGTTAAAATGGTGTCCAAAAGAGATACTCATACAAAACAGGAACCACTTGCAGTGTTTTGCAGTGTAACCATCTAGAGCAATTGCTCTTGGCACAGGTCTAACCAATTTGTGAGCAGGCAAAATGCCATCTGAACAGATGGCATGAGGTACACAGCCAAATAGCCATGTATGTGCATCGGCTGCGGGTAGTAATGGCATGATTCCCAGCCATGAAGGTCTAAACAGTTGTCCATCCTGATCTTAAAAGCTCATGTTTATAGAGAATTGTCATCAATAATCCAGCTCTGTACGAAATTATTTTTGAAATAAAAAAATGTTCCTGGAGATGAAAATGGCAGATAGTTTTGTTTCAGGAAAACTCCTGTGTTCATTTCTTTGTGATTTCATTTAACAACTTAAAAAAAAATAAAAATAGAGCCCAGTGAGGAAAATAAGCACCAGTTTCCCAGACCCTTTTTACTTGTTGCTTGCTGCTATGGTAATACTGTGCAGCCAAGATGTTTGTCTGACCTGTGCTGCAAAACTGCATACAGACTGTATCAACATCCTCCTCCCTCTTCTTGATCCTGGATAACACAATTGGTCCACAAAATGAAAAACAAAAAATATTCTTCTGCTGTGGAGGTTCACAGGAATTACTCAAAGCTTTATGAACGCACTCATGGCTAGGTACAATGAACTAGGGCTTTACAAACCTTATCTGTCCATAATCATGGAACTACAAAACATCTTTAATTCATCTTTGCCTGGCATCTTCACAAACAGTGTGTCTCAGAAGATACAAAGCAATGATCTTGCCTAAGAAAATTTCACATAAATTCTTCAGTACTCTAGTGGCACTAATAATTACTAACCACTTATTTTTTTCCAACAGAATTAATAATTTTCTGCTTACAGACTGCCCAAAACAGATGAAATTATCATTGCACTCATTACTTGAAATGATTTTCCATGTGATTTCAGTGATTGGTTCTTATCCTTAAATCTCCACAGATTTTCATTATGCATGTTCAGTTCGTTTGTTGACTGTACATAGAGGTTACAAAGACAATGTTTTTGTCCTCTGTTTGGATGAACAAAAACTCTGCAATCAGGATTATGATGAAAACAAGTTCCAAATGAAAAATTGGACATAAATACATTTTGTTTTTCTTAAAAATGCTCCCTGCTAGTAGATGTATATCCATGCTACACAAACACTACTTTGCTGTTTTCCTTATCACTTATATCTTTCTGAATGTTGGGGAAAAAAAACACCAAAGACTGACACCATTCTGTAAACAGAACTGATTATGTAAAAAACAAACAAACAAACAAACATGGTTACTTATTTTTACTAAATGATCTGTTTCCTTCAAATTCACTAGTATAGATAAGTTGTGGATAACTTGGGCTGATTCAATAGTGTACCTACCACTGTTCAATACAATGCTCAAAAGACCATCAACTATAGCCTTTTAATACATTTAAGATGGATGCCTTTTGCATATGCCAAATAATCCGTGAAGCAAGACGACAAATTTGGTGCCCTTCGAAACAAGAACAAAACCAAAAAGTCTACTAGAGCTTTCAAGAGGGTCAGGAAATGGCCTGTAAACATATTACAGATTCCATATTATCGAGATTTATATATTAGGAGTCACACAGGATTGTAGGCATATTTGTAGTGGAAAAGCTGTGTTACCTTTAACAGTTGCCCATTGTTTGACTTGTACAAGGAACTGACCAAAAGAGAGAAGTTTGCTTGAAATAGAAAAATGAAATTCAGGGTGAAAAAAAAGAAGAATGTAATCCCAAACAAAGCTGTAATTGTCAAGAACCTACTAAATTAGCTTGTACTTTGCTCTTGCAGTATGTCTTGAACATACTGAACATTTCAACCTTACAGAGAGAACCTGTCAAATCTTAAAAGGATTTTGCTGTACAACTATATGTAAAATAAGCTAGCAGAGATGACGTTTACATGAGCAAAACATATTTTTGCCCACAGAACCAGAAGTTTCAAGTCGCTTTCAGTAAATGATAAAGGTACAGTTGGTTAACACTATACTTCGAAGAATAAGTTTGTCTTAGTAAGTGGCATCAGAAACACAAATATTGCCTGGATTGTTAAACTGATCAGGCACACAAAGGTGAATAAATTACATATACATGGAGACAACAGGGATGTTGCACGTTGAGCAGAGGAATAAATATTTGGTTATGGCATCCATCTCTTCCTTATAATACCTACCAAAGCTAGGGAAAGTAAAAGCCTCTCACATTTCCTGTTTGTACAGGGCAGCTGTAACAACAGTAGATAGTGTAAATGGTTCAGGAATTCAAAAGAAAATTTGCCCAATTTAGACCTGAAACCCATCATGGATTTGACATTATGAGATGGAAAAGGAATGTTTGTCCTGTGTAGGATGACAGTGAAAACACAGATTAATGAATGACACCTATCTTTTTAAACTCACCAAGAAAGACCTGCAAACAACAGCACTGATTAAAATGGGAAAGAAAAATTCAGAATGAGGACACAAGAAACCTCCAAATGATGCTACTTATATCTGAAGACCAAAAAGCTAGGATTATTCAAAAAGACACAGATATTTTAGGATCAAGTGGTGAAGAATGCAAACTATGAAGATGTCAAGAAAGAACTTACACAGCCACTGTTGCACTAAAGCTGGCAAGAGCAGGAAGGTTGAACTAAAATAAAATATGAAAACAAAAAACAAAAGCACGGTTTATATTATATTATGTTTATATTATGGCAATGAGGTACTAAAAATACAGATTTTAAAAAAACTGAATGGGTAAATAAACTTTGATAAACTTTTTCAATCAGTAAAACTAATGAAAACTCATTTTTTATGTCTGTCTGTTGTATTGACTTGCCTGTCATACTTACAAATCTCTAACTTCCAAGACAACTCTGATGGCCAAGAAACTGTGCCATCTTGTAGCTATTTCAAAACCAAATGTATAATACTTCATTCAGTATTGCTATGAATTAGATTTACAGCTGAATTCTATCTGCTTTTCTTTCAAAAACATACTCTGTCCTACACCAGCTACTGATTTTCACAAAATACAGGTATTTACCCATCTCTTTCACTTCAGTCAGGAATCAGCCTGATGCTCACAGAAATATACAATATGTTCATGTACATTTTATTTCATATGGGAACATGTTTAAAGTCAATGAAGCTGCAAAAATGGCTGAGGACAAAAAAAAACCAAAACAAACAAACAAAACAAAAACAGGGAAGGAATGAAGTTTCTTTTCAGAGTCTCTCTCAAGCTTATCCAGGCGTAGAGAATGATGTTGGGCACTATTGTTTCTCCAGTGGTGAATGTAAATGTGGATAAAACTATAAATAATTGGAACCGATAATCCAGGAAAAAAAAATCCAGTTTTCCTATAATAATAAAGAACCTATCTAACCTTCACATTTTAGTATGGCACTGGGCAAAATCCCATTCCTACCAAGTCTTAAAACTAAAGCAGTTGCTTCTACAGGAAGTGAATCCTAAATTTCTATGCTGAAATCCAAGATACGCCTGCAGTGAAGGGCAGGGTGTTTTATTGTCATTTAGCATCTTCTGGGAGTTAGAAAGTACCAGTATGTCTTTGTGACCTTGCTCAAGTCACTCACAGGGAAACTGTCAACTAAAAAAAATGTAATTCATACACCTCTGCCTCAATATGACTTAGCTTCTGTTATTACAATTCATCTGGTGTTAGTATGCATAAATCTCTACCATTACGACATACATGAAAAATAATGTTCTCCATTTTCCATTTTGCTAATATAGTGAACTTCAGAAGTATTTTCCTGTATTTTAGTATTTACACATGTAATTTCTGTTCTGTATGAGTGTGTATAACTGCCCAGCAATGGAGGATAGTAAAATTAATAAATACCTAAAAAAAAAAAAAAAGAAAAAAAGAAAACCATTTATCTTCCACAATGCTTAAAAATTCCTGTAGGAGATTCAAGTAGAGGCATAATGATTGAGACCACATTAACATCAGTATTTCAAATTGCCCAGATTTGGATTTAACTGCACACTTTTTCTAATCTGAATCTAACAAGGGGACAATTACATACTTACTTCAAAGCTGTATAATAAGACTTAATGTTAAATGATTTAACACCACATAGAGAAAGGTAGAAAAGAAACCCAAAACTGTACTTTTACAATCCCTGCATACAGACAATAAGGTTTATGTAGTCTAAAGAGCGGGACATCATCTCATCTCTTGCACAGTGACTTATTTAACTCATACCAACTGAATAATTTTACAATATCTAGTGTTCGGTTAACACCCAGAAAGTAATGTGTCAACTCTAGTTCCTCAATGTGGCAGTACATTGCATCTTCAATTCTCAAGTGATTTAAAAAAACCCAAACAAACAAACAAACACCCCAAAAAAGCAACAGCAAAAACAACAAAATTGAGCTCTTGCAGGACTGCAAGTCACCACATTTTTAGGGACTTCAGTGAATGTTAGGCAAATGGGTTTGTGAAATGGATCCAAATTAGAATCTAGTATTGGAATCAACAGCAAATATGATCAGAAAAGTCCTCTGCACCACAGCCAAGGCATAACATGTTGGGGTTTTTTTAAATGATATACCTCACTGACACTGCTTAGACTTCCTTTGGAAACACAAGTGCAAAGCATGGCAATAATGGGGTTAATCAAGAACCTTAAGCATCTGCTTTTGTGATTAGTATTTGAAAAGAGATGAGTGCTTCACTTGCAAGGCACAAAATGACATGGATTATAACAGGTACTGTTAATGACAGTATATTAATGTTTAATAATGCAGAGTGATTAAGACTAGGTCTGTACTTTATTATTCTATCTTCTACATATGTCAGAATGGCTTGAATACCTTTTGGCATGATATTTAATTAAAAGTAAAAGTTAATTTTTCTCATTCACATCAGGTATAAGGATTATTACTTATGATTATGCTGGGCTTTCCAAAATGACTTACTTTCTTTAATTGATTGCTTACAGTTGGAATTAATACAATTTTAAGTTCTTTGTTTTGTCTACAAAAATGTATGATAACATACTAATTGACTGAATATTGTTGAATATAAATAAATGAGTGAGTTTTCTTTTTCCCCAACAGGGCTGCTAGACAAAGAACTGGATTCACAAAAATCACAAGTGATTTAAGAACCTATCACTTATACATTTTTCAATGGATGTGGGCAACATAAAATGACTTTATGACCTTTCATCCTTCAAAGCCTTGGAAAAAATAGAGAAGACATATTTTATCCCTTTAATAAAAAAAACAAAACACAAAATACTCTAAATAAAAAAACCTGAAATTAAATATTTTGTTCATGAATTTCACACCCAACAAAACTGACAGTAGCAAAGCTGCAAAAGAAACTGTCTTAATACATTTTAGATCAGTTCAGAGAATCTCCCACTAATCCTATCCTGTCATGTTCATACAACAACTGTCTTGCTAAACATACCAAAAAAGAGCAGATAGAAAACAACCAGTCTTCTTTTAAGTCACTCTCTGAATTCAGGAAAAATTGACACAGATTGGTACATCAGCTTTCTGAGTCTGCAGAGCTCCCCAGTAGCACAACACTCTCTAAAAAGAATAAAACTGGATACATATTTTTAAATACAATCTTTTTCTGCAGAATGCCAACATAACAACTAAAAATAAGAGAGTTTTCTAGACTATCATCTACTGTTACCTGTGCTTCTTCAAGTGAATTCACTACAGAACATGATTTCCAGGAGATTTAGGTGCTTTTAAATTCTTGTTCTCAGGCTCTGGGTTTTGTAAAATGGGAATACTACCTTCTTATATTGAACCTCACTGTGAAATTATATTAATTTGCAACCATTTCTACTGCAAACAGAGTCACATAAAAGTCTATAAATAAACAACACTGTAAATCCCATTTATTCAGTGAATAATTGCCCACACTAGATTGCAACTGTGCTTCAAAAAATATGTTTGGAAGCTTAAGGGATAAAAGCCCATATGTTTAACTCCTGTGAATGTGAAGAGAGGGATAAATTAGTTTAATGCATTCAAAATGGTCCAAGAACTGATACGACTGATGTATAGACCTGATCTGCAGTACCCTGGTCTATGTAACTGAAGGTGATGGACCTGGTAGACCCAGGTAGAGGAAAAAAAACCAACCTATAAATCCTTTCCATATATGTGCAAAAATTTAATCTGATATGTATATGTGACTTACCTCCTGCTATCTTTGAAGTTTAAATAAGATATCTTTCCTAGGTATTGTGACATCCTATATCTGTATTTTCCCTCATATATATATATATATTTTCCCTTTTTAATAAACCTTCTTACGCTTTCCTGCTATTCTCTTCTCCCATTTACTCACTTGTTCTGGCTGTTTCCTCAAGCTGCACCCAGATTCCTCAGACTACAACACAGACAAGGCAGCCAATTCTGCCTTTAGGAACACTACAGAAACACAGAAGTGAAAAATCACGAGAATGTACAACAAAGCAAGAGAACTGAGGGAAGGTTCATTTGCTTTTCACCATTCATGATATTTTTAAGTCTTCTGTTTCTAGCAGCAAGCCCAATTCATGTGGCTGAGCAGAGATTACATACCTGTGTTGAAAGTCACCTTGCCTAGCTGAGTACTGTTATGGAATTTAAAAGAAATTACTACTGACACACATTAATAATTTGATTCCTCATTTTCTGTTCAAACAAACACAACATTTTCACTAGGATACTCATTTTAGCACCTTTCTCTAAAACTAAATTTACCATAATAGCCATAGGTTTGTACATAGAGTTTCAGCAAGGTTATGTTTTACAGTTTTCAAGCTAAGGAAAAAGAAATTAAGAAGAGATAAAGTTCTTACAGTACTTGGAATGTTTAGATATGTGGTTTATTATTTTACAGATCCACTAGCAATTGATCTTCAGTTGAAGTTTTAATGCACAATAACATAGGATTGTAAAGAAATGGAATCTTCCTGCATTACTGTTTTCATAAAGAAACCAGTTGCTAGACGTACCATTTTCATTACAGTTTACTGTTGTTTCTTCATTTGCCCACAACAGACCAACCAGATTCTGATCCCTGACCTCATGCAAACCAATACTAGTAAACCATATTATGTCAACATTTCTACATCTTAACTGTAGAATACCATTGTGATATCTGTAATGAATTTTTTTATAAAATTCACAGTACTTAAGACTTCAAACTTCAAAGCAAAGAAGAAAGCTAGGTAGCTACATTTCTTAATAATTTGATAATATGAGAAAAATTTTGTTTTTACCATAATGTTTAAAATTTGAAGCAGATGAAAAACTCCAGATCAACATGGTTAAAATAGCACTACTTAACAGAAAGCAGTACCCAGACATCCCCAGGGACATAGATTACTTTTCTTTCAACACTGCCTTTAGACATGGCCAAATTCTTCTAGCAGACCTATGAAAAAAATCAAATATTGATGTAGACTTTCTACCTGAACTGGACCCCCAATTTTTCCCTCCACCATCTACCCACTCCCCTGAAAAAAAA
>VXAU01004425.1:99612-129294 GCA_013399695.1 Formicarius rufipectus | reverse complement strand
AAAAGCACCAAAGAAGTGTCCCCCCTCCTAATCTGAGCAGTCTTTGCAAGCAGTTTTTTGTAAAACTTTCATAGTAATTTTTTAATTTAGATGCCACTTTGTTTGCCCACTGTAGGAAATGAAGGCATGAGTGGGTATAGCTGCATGTTTGCTATCTAGTAATTGTTAATCTGTTCAGTAGCTGAAAAAAAAAAAAAAAAGAATTATAAAGAATTTAATTTAAAAAAAAAATTCATAAGTGCTAAACACCCCACAGGCTATTCAGAAGAGATGAGTAAAGCAACAGCAAACATAAATTTCAACTGAAAAATCAGGAAATCTAATGTATCTAAAAGTACATTGGCCAAAAAAACCCTGAAGAACTGCAGACACTTGGATACTGCAGCACCATGAAGTTTATGCTTCGGTAGGCATCAATCAGACAGCAGCCCCAGAGAATGCAAATCTCTTGTTTCACTTGCTTTGTTCCTCCTGCCTGGTTACACCTACCCTGCTTCTCAAGGCATCCTTACCTTGTGGAACCCGATGGAGTCACCCAACATACATTCAATACATTCAACTATTTCACCCAACTGGAACATTTTAATTTACAAAAGCATTTAATAATAAGATTATACCATGCTGATATTTATATACAAATTATAGTGTTTCCATGTATCATAACCCATATAATCATGAACAGCTTTAGTAGAATTCTCTGTGGAAGACAGCTCCGATAGAAAATCGCTTCTGTACTCCCAGTTAATTACTGATTTTTTTCCCCACCAATTAGAAATTTGAACTCAATCCCACAGATTTATAATTTACAATCAGTAGCCAATGCATACAAATTACTCTTGCTACTCTTTTAAACATGACTAAAAGTTCAATTAATTAAATGTTAAATCTTATGAAATATCCACAGTAAAATGCTGTGTAGTTAAACCTTCTCTGGCTACTGGACATTACAGAATAGTTATTTATTTTAACTAATCAATCTTAAAAGCTACTAAAGGCTTTTCTACACTCAGCATGTGTGTTTGCACTCTAACCTACTGGATTAGTTTTGCCAATTCAGACTCTTAATCATTTTAAATACATGTATTTAAAAACACTAGGATAAATAATACAAGTAAAACAGAACATGTAGGTTGAAACAGGATGATTAACCTCCTAAAAAACCCCTCAGCCAGCAAGGCAAAGAGAAAAGCATTAATTTAGACTTCCTGCTCTAGTAATTCAGCCAGTGAATCACAGTAGACTGAGGTTTCAAAATTTAACTCAGTTACAAAGAAACTGCACTTCTATGCATTTAATCCACTCCACTTCCCTTCCCACCTGATCCTCCAGTTGTATGAGCGGGTTCCATAAGGAATTATTTGAAGATATATAAATAGGGATAAACCATTGTTACTTGCAGCTATGCTCACAGAGACAGACCAAACACAGGAGAATGTTCCCAAAGTTCAACAGTGCTAATGAGGGTAGAATTCATGTATTTTCCTGAAAGCCTCTGCAGCTTACAAAAGCCTACATCAGCAGATGTTAGAAATGTTATTGATGGAGTCTCTTTTCTAATGAACACATCAGAGAATGAAACTAAAAAAGAATGACCAGGCAAAACTGACTTTGTAACATCCAACTTAGGACAACTACATATACAGCATTTCAGTAGGTTGCTTTTTTGCCTGCTAATACGCTATAATGAATGAAGAAGTTTTAAAATTCTTGATTAGGTTAATAGAGTGCTTTCAAGCAATTTCAAAGTGAAGACACATGAGACAACAACACATATGGGGAGTATCTTATACATAACTGAGAAAATACTGCAAAAGATAAAAAGAATAAAATTAACTTTAGCTCTTCATATTACAGATTCACCCTCTAAGCTACCAAGAAATAGATGGCTGACTTATATAGAAGTTAAAAAGAAATATTTGGTCCTGTAACTTCAACCTGTGCAACTTTGATTAACATTGCTTTAGGACTACTGATTAGAGGAAAAGTTATTAGTTACAAACATAAATTCTTTGTCTTCATTCTTTTTATAATGAAGACCATCCTATAGATATCTGAGTTACAAATTCAGAGAAGCAATATTTTCAGTAATGAATTTACTGCAATGCTTTCCTCACCTTCCCTGGAGAAAAGCTGCTCACTTTTCAACTTCAGGCTATCACCAGTAATATGAAAGAAAATGCTCTGGAGAACCAAATTAACAGTTACTAAAAATATTCGTACCCAATTGATTACTAGATCAATTTTTCTCATCCATACAAAGAAATTTCTTCTACATAGATCTCTGTTTTCAATTACACTAGATTGTGATTGTAACAAAAGATAAACATTTTGCAGCTTAGTTTATCTTAAGAACAATTTTAAGGAGAAAAATTCTTTTAATTGTGAAGTAAAACAGCAGATTGTAAAACTTTTCACAGTGATAACAGTGCTGTGAGCACAAGTACCCGTCTTTACGTCAATAGATATAATGGAATTGTGAAGTTACTGTAGGGAAAACCATCTTTATGCATATCAGGTATGTGTCATACATATTTTCAGAAGATTCTTATACTCCAAAACATACACATTCAATCCTTAATAACAAAACTGGTAGAGTTTAAGAAATATCTCAAAAACATTTTCTAATGAACTTCCTGTATTTTTTTGACTACATAAATGTTAAAAATGTAATTATTTGAAGCCTATTCTGCTCTCTGTATTCGGATTTTTAAATACACAACACTTCATACTAGCGGAATTAATCATCAAAAATTCCTATGAATTAAGTAAACAGCACTTTTATCCCTGCAACAGTAACAAAAGTAAATCTTTATTCCACTGAAATTCTGGTTTTGACATTAGTTACAAAATATATCTCTTATCATACATTCACACTTTTTAAAATTGTTTTCTTAAACATGTTTGAAATGTTTTTCACACCATCATTAGAAAACAGAGATTCAATCGTGAAACTGCACTGAATAAAGAAGCATATTATGGTCTAGATGGCCTTATATTAATGTGCTTAATGTAGTAATAATTCAGAAGAATGATTGTGTACATATCAACTTGCATATACAAATAATCAATATTGCAAAATGCCTATTACTTCTAAAAAGAGATATAGAATCTCCTGAACTACTGATAATATTTGTTGTTCCTGTTTCTTAAGTGACTTCTTTAAGGTTTATGCTACTTGTTTTTTCCACCCCTCTATCCAGATTTCACTACCACAAGAAACCACCAGAAATATAAATGAGTCTGTAAATAGTCAAAATCCTACCTCAGAGGTGTTTACTAAATGGTGTTTGTTGTTTCTGTTTGATTTTTTTTTTAACTTTTATTTTTTAATTAAAAAATAATAATGGTAATGGGAGCAGTAAGGGATTCCTTAACCAATCCTTTTACCTAAAATCTCAAAGGCTGTGTGTGGACTCTATTAAAAGTCTACAGGAACACTCTCTTTGACTTTATTAGAGCTAAAGTGCATTACAGCATGTAGTAAGTATTAGACTCCTGGTCTCACAGGGGGACTTGAGTACACTGAGCACTGTCTTAAAGTTGCCCAATGTTTTAATTCATCATTCTATTACCTTGAACTCAGCTTTAATGCTATTCACACAGTCTGACTGTATTTTGGCTTGCTCCTGGTCTCAGGTGAATAAAATCTGCACTGAATTTTGTGAGGCAGTTGAGGGACTGGCTTGAATTTGAATCCTCCTCCATAGCCATGACACAAAACTTGCTTCAGCTGCTTCAGTCCCAGTCTACCAAAAATACCCCAGGTAACCTGACAGATGTCCCTGAAGTTTTATTCTCCTATGCCTATGTTTATTCTTAGCCATCTGATGCCACCCCACCAAAAATACGTAATCTGCAAGGTATAGATATGTCAAATAGGGGAATTAGATACGCAGCAAATTTGACAAATTTGTATAGATGCAGTTGAAGTGATCTACACATGAAGCAGGTAGCAGGGAGGGGAGTAAACTCCTTGGTCACACTGGTAATACTACCAACACATGTACCTCCTGAGAGTCAAAAGCAGAACAAGCAAGAGTACTTTAGACTCAACTCACAGCCAAGTGCAGACTCTACATGAGAATCTAAAACACCTATTGAAACTCCAACCAAAACACACCCTAACTGGATAAAACAAACAAAAAAACCCAAACAGAAACAAAATCCAAACCTTCCTAGCACATACTGGCAGGTAATATAGACACACTTTTCCTCAGTGAAACATAATTTCTCATTCTTGAGCTATAGAAAACTGGGACTGGAGAGAGCACAGGCAAACCAATCCCTGGTAGCAGCATACAGGGTTGTTTCTCAGTAGTTCACACTGTACAAGGAACTTTGAGGGAAATGCAAGTTTATGGTCATGTTTGTGTTGTTACACTTTGCCATGTAGCGGAAGTCAGCACTAAAATTCATTGCTGATACTTGCAGTCAATTTTAGATTAAACCAGTCAATTATTTCTCCTATCATCACATCGACTTTTTAATTTGGTCTTCTGCAACACTAGTGTAAAGTTTCCACCATATCTTCCTCTTGAAACTAGGCAGAGCTCAGTTACCAAAACACAATGACACAAGTCAAATTCAATAGCACAGAATCCCTGACCACAGATTAGAAGTACTTTGAATATGAGATTTCAATATTAAACACTTCTCTATAAAAGAAGTTTCTTAACTTTGGTTTATAACTACTATTAGTGTCAGTCTGATACACAGTCATTTTCTCATTGACACAATCATTTATATTCATAATAATTGATGATAATATCTTGCTGCCATTTTATCTTTGCTGTTTCCAAACAGCAAAGGTTTAGCTGCTAAATGACAGAACCATAAAATTTGTAGGTGCATGTTCTGAATGCAAAACCGTGGGAAAAGCAGGTTGACATGGCCACTCTAGAGACCCTAGGCTTCTGAATCTAATAGTGTACAGATTAATTCTAAAAGATTAATTCTATTTGGTTAGAAATTTTGGTGTGAACAGAGAAAGTAGTATTACTCGCCCTACAAAAATACTGCCTTCTGCATCCAAAAACACTGTGATTGCTTCTCAAAATTTCTTCCTATTGCCCTGTGCCAGGACACAGTAAATTTATTTATTATTTGTGTTAACACAGCATTTAAGAATTTGTGTCATAATCCCCAGGGCAAAGAAGAGCTATACAAACACAGAATAAAAGGTCAGTTCTTGTCATGATTGTCCTGAATTGGAGGCATGAAAAGCTTTATTTGAAACATTGGATTTATTAGCTCTGATTTAATCTGGCATTTGATGTTTATTTACATCACAGTTCAAACTAAATACCAAATAAGCTTAAATATGAAACAAAAAAAAGTATTCTAGCAAAAAAGGAGTAAGTTCTTGATTGTAAAATTTAGAAATCATTACAAGAGTTGAATTTAACATAATAAAATACAATAAAATACTTTTAAAGACTATTTTTAGTAATAAAGATCTTTCCTAACTGCTATACCATCTTGTCTAATGAAACTATTCCACACCTAAACCCCACAGATAAGTAAGCCTTGAGGGGTTTACTGGTTACATTTACTTCATTATTCCTTTGTTTAAGGGTCATACACCCATTTTCCCCTCAGTCTGGCTTATATTACTATAATGGGTATTACTATTAAAGTGTAGATGTGTCATTGACTAAGCCTATTTCTTCTAGCTTAAACAACATCCCAGTTCACCACAATATTTTCAAGAGTGTCACCAGTCACAGAGCACGGGTCTACCACAGACAGATAAATCACGGAGTGTACATCTCAAATTCACAGTCTTTAGTTTATCTTCATGGAGACCAGAGACAGCTCATTAATTATGGAGTTCCAAACTTGGCATTTTGAGTGCTCTCACCCTTCCCTCACAACACTCATCAGTTTTGGGCTCTTGCCATCACCACTGCACTATAGAAAATCAGTAAGTCAGAATTCATTATATGATTCAATTAATTTTCCAAGTGCCTAATTTACCCAAGAAGAATTTCATGGCCTCTAAAATTATTTTCAGAATCTTTTTTATCCCATGTTTCCTGTTCTATATCTTGTGTAATAAAATACAGCCTTTTGAAACAAACTCAGAGATGAAGCTCAGATACAATAAGGTGATCCCCAGTTCTGCAAATGAAATGCAAAACACCTAACTTTACACGTGAAACCTTTAGTAAAATGTATAGGCAGTGTATTATCTGAGATCAGCTGTGATTGTCTTCTCTTTCAGCATGGATTGCTCCAAAAGACTACTGAAAATACATTTGCACCTTCACAAGACATATTTCTTCATATCTCATAACCTTGATTTTTATATTTTTCCATCTACATCAGCAAATACATCCTACGATCAGAGTTAATCAGATCCAGATTCACTCAGTGCTGTTCAGTGCACTTAACAAATAAACAAGCTCTCATTTAACACAAGAGTTGTATTGTACTTGGTGGCTGTCTTTTTACTGGTTTTCCTGATAGCTAATACCAGACAGTTCTACACTGATGTGAACCAGTGAGGCACCAGTTCTGCACTTTGATAATTATCCTTTTCCACTTTACAGTTGCCATACATGTCCTTAATGCAAAAGTTCAGGTTGGTGTTAAACCACTATACATGATACAGCCAAATCAGAAAAACATGGAGATTTCTTGATCATTTAGGGTCTGTTGTTGCATGCCAGCATCAGTAGCTACAGAGATCCATTAAGGTTAGCCTGAAATGTTAAACATATATACATATATTTCTATATATCTGGCCTAGTCATATGAACTTTCATGCAAATGGCTGACTCTTTTTTCTCTTTCCCATTGTTTGAATTTCCTGAGGTTATGGGAACTAACCTGACAGTGTTTAAAAGCAGTTCATGTCAGTCAATCAGTTTATCTTGAGAGACAGCTGCGAAACTTGATTTGGATTCAACAAATATTGTATGCCATGTGGATAGATGCCTAAAAATCAGCTAGAATAGGCTACTTAATTAAAGCCATATGTTCCCTTCAGTTATGCACTGCACACGGAAGCAGCTGGTCACAAGTTATACAACTTACATGCAAAGTGGTAGTAAACCTTTTATATGGGAAATTAATGTCTAGATGACATACTGACAGTGCTGAGTAGTACTCTTTGATACCTGGACATACTCCATCCAGGTTCAATAATGTATTCTACCCAGATGCTTGCAAAAATAATATTTAAAACTTGATCCAGTGCAAGAACAAAACAGTCAATCTCAGATTTTTTTTTTGTTTTATGTGATGCAGTATAGATAATTTGCAAATTAATATTGAAATAGCACCAATAGATAGAAATACCTGCAGTGTTTAATCAGTAGTTAGACTGATGACCAGAGCAACTGGAATTTAAATGTGATTTCTTTAAGCCTTCTATGTGCTTGTGTGTTTTTATCAGACCTGTGAAATTAGTAAGACCTTGATCATGTGCCTCAAAACTTCACAGTCAAATCCCTATATCCAGAAAAAAACACTGACTGAGGACTATAGTAGTGATTATGCCTTGGTGGTGACTGCTAATTAGTTAATGATATAATTTCTATTGGCAGGTACTTGCCGATGGTAATGAAAAAAAGACTATAGTTTTACTTGCAGTGGGGCTCTACAATTCAGTCAGTATATGTCTCATATGTCACTGCAAATTTAAAAGCACAGTTAAAAGAACTTGGGCCAGATAATGGGACAAGCCTTTAGTTCATTAGAAAGTATGGTTGAAAAATAAGCTTCTCTGGCTTTTCTAGGAAATGTTGACTTCATGATGTGGACTTTGCGAGAGCTTAATATAGGTACACCAATGAAAACAGAAGTGCATTAATATGTTTTTTGGGTTTGCTGTCCCTTTCCCCAAAATATATATAGTCTGGCTCAAATTAAGAATTGTGAAAAACTCTTAAAAAACAAAGGAAGTTTCATATGATCCTCAAAGAAAAGTATTTGCAAGTAGCTTAAAAAGAGCACAACAGGGCAAATTCATAGGCAAGTTTCATAGTGAAATTGTAAGGTATCTTACCCTTTGTGGGACAAAAATCCCAGCTTCTGGAGGGGCTGCAGTTTAACTTGAGAGAACAAACCCTGATTCTCATTTCTACCAAGCTTTTGAGCCACTCATTTTCAAGAATGGTAATGACTGCACAAAGCAGGACACAGGGATTCAACCCACTGGCTAGAAAAAGCACTTTGGAGAGGGGCTACAAGCTGATGACATTCCAGTCCTTTAGACTACATATGGTATAGATAATATTCCATAAAGATACAATCCTTGTCAAGTGTGATAATGATGCTATGTATTTATCTAAGAGAAGAAAAACTTTCATTCCTGTCCTATACCAGGACAAAGTAAGGTACAACTGCATCATCAGTTTTTAAATATATGAAGACCACGCCTTCATAGTCAAGTGTTTGTGATGCTAAATTTGCTGAATACCAGAAAGGTTAAGATGTGTATGGCTCTGGGCACAGCACTGGTAATAAAAGGGCTATTAACCATTAACCCTATTAACCATTTCACTAAATTTGCACTGACATAGACATCTTTATAAACTGGCTGAACTACAAAGAGTCTCATTGCAAGTAAACTGTAGTCTGGTTTTTTTTTCCTTCTCATTACAATTACCATGCATTCTGCATCCGAGTCACTAGCTGCCAGTTTGATCTTGGAGTCTTGTACCTGTTACAGTACTTCAACTAACAATACCAATTTTTCTTCTGCTACTGAGACCTAAATCAGAAATATAAGTGCAATAAAACTTTCCCAAAGATAAGACTTCTAAATCCACTTAGCATTTTTAACTAGTTAGCTGCTCAATACATGCATTTGTATATATCCAAGTTAGCAGAAAATGCAGATTTTTTTAGCCATTCAGGGGGTGTATATATTCCACCCACAGGAATAAATGTCTATACATTTTTAATAAGAACATAATGTCCAGTATGCAATATTCTAGTTTGAGCTGACCAGCAAGACATTCTGGAGCTAGAGATTCCTCAGCAGCACTTTTGTAACTGCTTGGTGTCTCCTTATGAAACTACATGCAAATTAATGGCAGGCAGGGTCTTCCAGAAAGTCACCTCCTGGGGAATTATTAATTGCCCAGTCTTCTTTTATCACCCAAATACAAGAATTCTGTGTTATCTTACATGTGTTTTACGTTTAGAAACCTTATTTTTTTTTGTCTAACTTGAAAAAAACATCTTTAACTCCAAGGCATAGTTGTTCTTGGCAGCTGACCATAAATTATCAGAACAAGGCAATCAATAAATATACATGTTAAAACTCAATGACTGTAGCCATCAAAACAGTAATTGGAATATTTATACTCTGCGAAACAAGGGAATTATAGAAGCTGTCACTCTTCTTGACAGAAAAAGACACCATACATGCTGTTTAACTTCAGCTATAGTTAAAATGAAATAGTACATAAAATGACACAGATTCACACACTTTAAGCAAAGAGCCAAGGGTGAGGAAGACCTTATAATTATTCTATGCTGCTTTTCAACTGCATTTCACATATGTACATGCTCTTTTCCTACAGCATTTTCAATTATTCTTTTTCTGTGAATTACAAAATCATTCTTGCCATTAACCCCACTTTTAAACTGTCTTATGAATCAACTGGGTCTTTTAAATTCAGTAGCCTTTAAAAAGCTTCAATGAAGACTCACATGGCACATATCAACTGCAATCCCTTTTTGAGATTTTAAACAGAAGAGGGAGTAAAGGCTGAAGAGATTGACTGAGACGATGTGATGAAGAAGGACATTTAAAGAACAGAATGTTTTTTAAGTAAAGTATTTGCTTTGAAAATACTTCGGGAACATTATGAACCATCCCATGAAGAAATATGTAACACGGTTCAAGCCAAGTAGGCCAGCTTGTTAAACATCAAATTGCTACATATTTTAGCTCTGCAAGAAATGGGAAACTTGCCCACTACTTTTCCACACATTTTCCTTTACATAAAATATTCCTTCTAACGATAACCAGCAGATAAGAAATTCACAGTACTACCTATCAAAGAAAAGGTTCCTCAATAAGTACTGTGGTCATTGTGACTCTATAATCATACTATTGTATCTATTTTATGCTATGATATCCCATATCATATTACCATACTTTTTGCATTATTTGTAACTCTGTTGTTTTCAAAAGATTATGCCTCTTTTCATTTGTATATCCACTCTGCCAATCCAAATTTCTTTTGCTACACATGTACAACAGTATAGCATTAAGTAGGCTGGAGCAGCAAACAGCCATGGGCAGCCAGGGGAGCTCCAGCTAGCTGGAACGGGAAGGGCTGTCTCCAGCATCCCCAGCGACAGCCCACTTGTGCATTGCTGCTTCCTCTCCTTCTTTCCTTTGGAATGGGAGTTCCTGGTATCAATGGGAAAGTTCCCACTGCCCAAGCATTCACCGCATACGCAGAGTTCACTATGATTCCTGTCTGAATGGGAAATAACATTCAACACTGCCATTTCTAAATAAATACCATTTCTTGCTGAGCTATATAATTTGTTAACCAGAAATAGTACTTTCTTGAACTTTTCATCACCTCAAGTGATGAAAGTAAACAGATTATTGTCTCCCTAATTCACTTAGTTTTTACATTTCAGTAGCTCGTGTCCAACCTTGATTTGTCTAGTTTCAGTTTATATCTTGAGGATCTTTGCTATCTCAACAGACTGCTGTCTACCACATATTTTCTTCCCATTAAGGTTCATTTAGACTGATCAAGTTGTCTCCTCACTGTCTTTTACAATAAAGCTCTTTAACCTTCTGAACCATCTTGTCACACTTTTTCTAAACTCCCTTGAATCTTTCAATCCTTTCTGAAATATGAATGTCACAACTTGACAAAGTTACCAAGACTGCATACAGAGCATGATATGCTTACTCAGTGTTACTCTCAGAAGAAATCATATTCACCTTTCTAGAAAGAACTTCAAGTGATTACTGAACATGGACAATTAGTACTTCAGACTTGTTGCTTTGTTGTATGCCATCTTTTATCTGTAAGTCCTGTGCTTTGTTTCTAGATAACTGACAGTCTTGAAACAGAAAGCCCTTAATAAGAATAGCTACTACCACCCAGAAATGAGAAGAGATGAAAGACCAAGCTTGATCCAAACAACATACTTGTTAAATAAGGCATTCTTTGAGATTTGCCCTTGCTATTTCCAATATTGGGTATCTGAGAAGCCCTGATAACTCTTCTGACAGGATGAAGCATACACTAATCAATGACAGTGAATTTAATCTCCAAGAATACATTCTGTGCCCTAGTATTTAGTTAATCACAGTGTTTTGCAATTAAAGAGAGTTCATCTAAAACTTATTTCTATTCTGAAATGCTGTATTTTGCAGTCCATTAATCTAAAACAATTTTCAGAGGTATTCCAGCCTGGTCTGAAAATTAGAGTACTGGATTAAAATGTGTGGGACTCTGTGATCTGGTGAGAAAGAATGTGAAAAGGGATATGAAGATATTACAGATTTGAAATGTGCTGATTTATCTAAATTGATTTAGATAAAATTGATGCACTCATTTGTGTGGTTGCTTTTAAAGCGGTTAAAGAGTGGCCAAAATTGATTTAGTTTAATTGGGTTAAGCTAAAACTGTTTTAGCCACTTTTAAACTGCTTCAATGTCCACACAAAGCAGTTGAACCAACTTAACTAAATGGAATTAGAAACTGATTTTGATAAGCAGGAACAATTCCTATCACACACAAGAGGTAAGTGACAGAGTTAAAAAGAAAGAGTTGTGAAGATGAGGTCTTAATAAATGGGTATTACAGGATAAAGTAATGAACCATGAAGAGGGGAAAAAAAAGCAAAGGGTTGAATACAAATGAAGATAGAATAGACAGATACAGGGAGAAAGTGGAAAAGAAGATGGAATAGACAGAGGAGAAAGAAGAGCAGTTTGACTTTAAATTTCCTGGAGTGCAAACAAGAAGAGAAATACAGTTCAGACAAAATAAAGATTTTATGCTTCTAAGAACAACCACCTATGCTTTGGTCTGGCAAAGCTGCTAATGATTTTTGCCTGAGTAGAAACTGATCCGCTAATTTGGCTCTAAGAGTGGAAATTTGTTCATTCTTGCCATGTACCATCTCAATGAACTATTGTAAGAAAACATGGTTATTAGGATCTTTTGCTAAGATGCCAGGTGGTAGCACTTAAAACCTCTTGCTACAGGAGTACAAAGGGGACTTATTTTCATTATTCATGAGAGCAATTTTTAAGGGATAACTAGTAACATGAATGTAGTTGCGAATCAAGTGACATCAAGTGTACTTACTTCTGGGGTTACAAAATGAAATGAGGTGAGGTAGTTACTTAAATTCTTGGCACTTATGAAATGAACATATAATGTAGTGAAAAAAAGTTACAAGAACCCAATTTCATTAGTCCTATGACTTTTTAATGTTTTGTTTGCATACACACATGTTGGCGCCATATAGGCAAAACTGATATCTAATATTGTGCACACAACATTAAGTGCTGCTTTACATTGTAAGCTTCATTTAGGTATCTGATCTGATAGCTCAGAAATATTGGTCCTCATGACTATTTGCTGCTCATGTAATTTTCTGGCATGAGCATATTTTGGCCACTGAAATTCTGCAAAATAAATAAAAAAAAATCAACAACAAAAACAAAACAACAACAAACAAACAAACACACAAAGAAATCAACAAGACAAGTGAAAAAAGAAAGACCTCTGGAAAAAAGAGAAAAAACCACAGCAACATGAAAAGTATTTGGCCGTGTATATGAAATCAGAATACAATACTAAAATTAGATAAAGCTGACTAGACTGAAGTGGCCCAGAGCTTTTCAGAAGTCCTGTAAAGGAAAATTTCCTCTTGAAACACCATTAACCTCTCTCAAACAAATAAATCTAGACTGAGTAACATGACTGAAAATGGTGTGTTAAAAATATAGCCACAGTACATTTAATATCTCTTCATTTTACCCCCAAACGCTGTATAACCTAGAAAATTAAAACCTCCCAATACAGTATTCCTTCATTCCTAATCAAGAGATACTTTATAGAATTTTTTTTTTTCTTCAGATTTTTAAGACATTTTGTAAGTGGAAAGATTAACACGGCTGTATACTATATAACCAAGTAAATTAAGTGTTAGGTCAAAATTTGTAATTATAAGAAAACTTCAAATATCTGGACTTCACATAACTAAACAAAGAACCATATTAAACCATATGCCAGTTAAGCTATATACAGAAAAAGAGATGCAATGAAGAAAAAAAGTCTGATGCTGTAACTGAGCATCCCTAAGCTATCTCTGACCTGATCTGGTATATGCACATAGAACAGTATCACATGAAGGAGGCTGCTCTGATTCTGAGCTCATGCTCAGGCATCACTATGTGTATCCTTACCCATGCAATGGAAAATCCCACAGCACAGATTACTTGCTGATGAACAAAAGTATAAGAATATCGTCACTACGTGCTTAATAGATAAATTCAAAGTTATGAGATGCCCCATGGATGCCCCATCCCTGGAAGTGTTCAAGGTCAGGTTGGATGGATCTTGGTCATCCTGATTTTTTTCATTGGTTTTTTTGCCCTCTTAAGCCACAACAAAATGTAAGAGACTGTGATTTTGGCTAGGAAAACGTTCCTAACAAAAACTGTTTGAAGTAAAGTCTGAAACAGGAATTTTAAGGATCTATCTACTGATCTGCATGTTTCTTTGGTAGCTACATCTTACATAAACTTTGCCTTATTTTTAAACTGACACCTCCTCTATTTTTTTTTTTTTTATTTTTAATGAGAAATCACCATAAATTCAAACATTAAGGAGATCTTATATTGAACTAATGAGAAAATTTCAGTATCTTTTTCCATGCATTTTATCTGGGTGATAGATTAAGTTAAAGATTCAGCTTTAAACACTAACTCACACAATTAGCCAGACATAATTAGACAGTCAAGTGAGAGAGTATTAGTTATCATTCACTGAGTTTTTTCATCTTGTGACCTGTACAGATTTTCATAAGGTGAAGGCCAAAATGGACCACAGAATTTTTATTTGACTAGCATTTATGAATTCATGTATCACTATATAAATATTACCTTTGATAGAGATCTCATTAAAGGTCTCTCTGTCTCATATCAAAATGTCAATAACACTCCTAAGAAGGGAAATGTCACTTAACTAAGGCTGTGCTATTAATCCAGTAACTTCAAAAATGATCACAGAAAATGACTTTTTCCTCACTAGACTCCCATTGTTAGTTTTCTTCCTTCAAAATTTTTTTCTTCAGAGATCTTTTGCAATGAAAACAGAAAACAGGTAGTATTTTAACTGATATTTATCTTACTGAAGTGAAGAACTATCAAAGAACCGTCCTGCCACTGTGCTGCTTTTTGGTTTAACAAAGCATTTTTTCTGATCAGTGGCAGAGCTTTTCCTCCTCTCAGTTTCATAACATACTCAGTGTAAAAGTGACAGAACAAAATAAATAGAATCATCACAGTGAAACTCTCACTGACATCAAGCAAGGCAAATAGAAACCTAGAGTGCAAAGACATTTTTAATATGGCCAAATTTCTACTTTGGCAACAATCCTTATGACTGGCTATATTCACTTCCACTGCAGTCTGGAAAGTAGGGGTGCTTGCTTCCTTGTAAGGAAGTGAATGTGGTTGGGTATTTCAGGTAGGGGATAGATTTGTTCCATGTGTTGGGTCACAGACAAACAGGGAAACACATCAGTGAATATCTGACATCATCCCCTTTGACATGGAGTTTGTCCAAGGTGGAAGAATGGCAACAGAAGTTCTCTTAGTCACCAGATATGGAACTTTGAAGATACAAGGCAGCAGATCTTCTCCCTGTTACTCTAACAGGGAATCAAAATGCCACAGTAAATTAGAGAAGCCCTGTGTGGATCAGAATTGGCTTCCCAGGCCATGTATTTTACCAACTTTTTCTTCCTCTTTTGACCAAGATTGGCAAGGTTGGATCTACATAATCTCTGCATCTTCCTGTCTCTAACTACTACTTGTATAAAAGTCCATAGGATCCCAATTTGCATCTGTTTCTCCAGACAATACCAAGACTTCTGCTAATATTTTCCTTTAGCATTCTGGATTACCTGATTTTTTTTGAATGCGAGGATACACTTAAAAAATAAATAAGGCAATAATATGCAAAACATATAAATTAATTACTTTTTAAATATGGAATAAACATGGCAAACAATTTTTAGAATAACAGCTCTAGAGAGCAACTGAACCTGACTAAAACCATGATTAGTTCTGAAGTGACTGGCGTCAATTTCGATGCTGCTCTCATATCATAGAATCCTCTAGGTTGGAAAATATCTCTAAGACCATTAAATCCAATCCTTAACCTAGCACTGCCATATTAACCTCTAAACTACATTCCTAAAAGTGCCATATCCACGAGTTTTTTAACACTTCCAGCGATGGTGATTCCACCACTTCTCTGGGCAGCCTGTTCCAATGCCTGAACACCCTTTCAGTGAAGAATTTTTTCCTAATACCTAATCCAAAACCCCCCTGGTGCAACACGAGTTATAACATCCTGAGTTATAGAGTACAGTGAAAAGGAAAACATGAGAAGCCAGATCAGAAGAGTAAGAAAAGCACATGTGAAGAGCCTAAACACTCCAGCAGCTGAGGAGCTTTTTCTTTGTCAGCGCAGGGACTGGAATGACTGCAGGGAACAGTCCTTCCATTGCATCTGTACTGTATGTAATACCAAGGACAGTCCCCTAGGTAGAAATCTTATTACCAGGATGGTACCACAGGCTGCCACGGAAAGGGTGCTCTGTCTACATTACACAGTTATTGAAGAGTGTGTATGTGGCATGGTGATGCTAAACTAAGGTGCAAGTGCAAGTGGGTGCATACTGTCCCACAGCAAACAGTGCTCTATGTGTCGATGTGCTTACTGAGACCTTCAAGGGAGTATCCTCTACCGTGGGAGTGCTTAGCAGGATGCACTGCAAAGCAATGACTAAAACGCATGGCCCTATGACTTTTACTCCAGTGTGCCACTTCAGCCTATTCAACCTTGGTGACATCACAAGTAACATGAAATGACAAAAGAAGAGCAACAATTTTGACTCATTCTTTGCCATTTTATAACCTTAAGTAGTCTTGAGATTGTGACAGAAATAAAGAATGTGCTATGTTATACACTCAGAGCTCCAGTTAAAATGAAGAGACTGTAAAATTACAAACAGTGAATAGAGAGTTCCTTGGTGATGTGTCTGTAGAGGCTCTTCAGTACAAATTGTTCCAGAAAGGACATGGAATAACTTATGCTCAGTAATTTGCTTCTAGTTCCACCTGGTTCAGATGGTAACATAAGACTAAGTGTTTCTTGGCTAAATCCACCCACTTTCAGTTTAGTTAAAGCATGTTCCTTTTGGGACTTTGCCATCAAAGTGTAGAAAACATGCAGATCTGCAGATATAAAAAATATTTTTGTACCATCGGAATATCAATTAAGCTATCAACTATACAGATATGTAAATAATGCTAAATGGCCGACAATTCTCGGTCTCTGAGAATGTTATTTTCCCCCTTGTAAAACACACTGTAAATTCAGTACTACTCATAATTTAAACATCTGATATACTTTTATTATTTTAATATATTTTGTGATATGGGCTATTCTTATATATATGCAAGTCTCTCAGAACTAAAAACTGCTTCCTAAACAATGTTTTTTGAGTATTTTAAAGAAGAATCTCTATCTGGCCTCTAGATTGACTGCAGTTATGTACTACACATGATTACATGGTGAATGCCCCAAAAAAAATTCTGTGCGCCTATTTAACATCAAGTTTCTCCATCAAATCTGCAGAGGTGTCCACCTTAAATCTCAGAATTCTATGTTTGATTATTTGCCCTCTTCATCTCTGTGTCTATGTCCAGAATGCCTTTCTTACTCTCTTTTGACTTATCCTTCTGCTTCATAAAATTGAGAACATGACAGTTATGACTACATAAAGCACACTAAAATAGCATCATACCTTATTCATTATGCACCCAAGGGATCAATATCTCAAATGAATTTTCAAGTGATAACAGAAATTTTTAGTGTAGTCAACAGGTGGACTGCTCTTCTAAACTGAGACAATCAGAATTAGAAGGCAGAGGAAAAAAAATCCAATGGCTAATTTCCTAACCAGTAAGTAATTCTAAGCAATTAATTAAGAGTTTATTTCATAAGTGTATATTATCAAATATCTATAAATTTAATTTGATCTAAAATGTCTATACAATGAATCTCCCTCTTCATTACCTGTAATAGATTGGGTTTTATATTGTGTTCTCAGAAATAACTGCACTTCATATCCTCAAAGGGCATTTGAGTCAGCATGATTCTGATTTCTTTGGTCCCCCTCAGCTACAGACAGGCAGTCTGAAAAGACTCAGCAGGGCTCTGGCAGACCTGTGAAAGTAAAGTTCTGAGACAGGATCTTTAATGGCACGGGAAAAAGGTAAATGGTGTTGTCAGGGAGAAGTAGGTAAAGCAATGCATTTACAAAAACATGTTTACACATACCAGGATTATCTCTTACATGAAAATAGCAAGATTACAATGGAGCTATTTTTCACAGTTTTATATGTGTACAGAGAGACATAGTCTTGCAGCTTAGTAAGGTGAAGGTATCAGTGTACAAACAGCCCACCTGATGCACTGTACAGTTTGCACATTTCATAAACCTCTTTGAGACACAATTTATCTCCATTGCTAGCCTCACATATCTTTAAAAATCTCAGCCTTTTTCCAAAAATATTCTCAGTCCTCTAAGCTTCTTCTTACAAGCTCAGAATGAGTCTTATGACCAATCTTAAAGCTTATTCACCTTACTCTTGACTTCAGTATAGACTTGTTGGCTTCTGTTTTTCCTTGATACCTTCCTGTCAGGAATTACAAAATCTAGACAAGGACTAAAATTTCAATGTCATTTTGTCCTGGTTATAGTAGCCAGGATCAGTTTGTCACTGTGTGGGTGTGTATTCTAAACCCTCTATGTCATTTTTCTCTGCTCACAATGGACCATTTGCAGGAGCTGCCCAGGGCGCACCCAACTCCTCAGGTTGGGTGTTTAGGAACTTCTGTGGGATAAGGAAGTTTTCCTGTCTTCACACCTATGACTCAGATGTGATAACTCCCCTCCAAAGTGACATTAGTAACTTCACACCCACCAGGGGTGCCAAATATATGCCATGATTCACCTCACAGAGTAAATCACCCATTATGAAACTTTTCACGCTGGGGGAGGGACTGGGCGTTCCCATCTGAGCCCAAGCAGATATAAGCTTGGAGTTTTGGGACTGGGAGCTCTCATCAGATCCAGAGGAGGACAAGAGCCTCGACCAGACTGAGATTGCCACTGAACTGCAACCACCATTTTCACCAGCAGGTTTCTTCCTTTCTTTTTAGTTTGAACTCAGAAGGGCCATGTGGTGCTCAGCACAGGGGTTGGTGAGCTCCATTCCGCTCATGCCCCACTGTGCTGAGCTGCACATCTGTTTTTGTGGCTCAAATGGATTTTTCTTTCTGTATCAGTGTATTCTGTGTTCTTTTTTCATTAAATTGTTATTCTGACTTGCAATCCCATTCTGAGTTGGATTCATTTTTCCTACCAGTTTAACTGTAAACCAGCACATATTTCAATGTAGATGCTTCTCAGTCTGTGAAAAAACAAAAACAAACAAACAAAAAAAAAAACAACCCAAAAAAACCCAACCTAAACAAACAAAAAAACCAAACCATCATATTTTCCTGACATCCTTGACATTTCTTTTAAGAACAACTAGGAGTAACAGCATTAACAAGATGAGCATACATCACAATTATATTATGATAACATGAATGAAACACTATAATGAACTCTTAATAATTACCTAGTATATTACAAATTTCATAGGGAAAAAATAATAACTTACATATATAATGAATAATATTGTACTAGGACTAATATAGTTGTAAGTTAATTACACATTGTGTAGCTGACTTAGTTGCATTTAGCTTAGGAGATGTTCAAAGTGCACTGCAGATTAATTATATCTTTAGGCATATACCCTCATTTATTACTGTCACTTGCAACAGAAGCTGTTGACTAGGGTGCTTTGTAGACTCTCCCTTTATGGAAATAAAGGCAACACACCCCCAAAGCAACAAAAGAACTCCCCTCAAAAAATCCCTGAATATAAAAGACTCAAAATCTCTACTAGTTAAGGCATGAAATGACAAAACACCAGAGGACTGCAAATTTCATTCTACTGTACTTCTCAAAAAATATCCTTTGTAGCATATGCTTAGTAAGTTGATAATGTCTCATTGCATTTTATTAATTATAACCAGCTTTCCCAAACAGGAAATTTAACATATCTTCTCAATTGTAGAAATTATTCTATTTTATCAATCCCTTATAAATTAAAGAGGAGGATACAGGTAACTGCCAAAGACTCTTCCTAAGATTCTTCTTCAAGTTTTTACTGAAACAAGTCACTTTCCACACCAGAAGAATAATTCTATGACAGGAATGGGTAGTAAGTGACAGCAAGTGCATGAACTACTCATAAATCTAACACAAGCGAGCTTTTCTTAGTTCAAGGCATTCAGCACTGTTCTCACCTTAACACAAGAAGTTAAATGAAACTCAGCTGCGTAAAATAACAAAAGAAAAAAATCCACACAGGAAAATAGAAGAGGTATACAGTAGGTCAAAGTTAGATACACTTTACACCTATACAAGCTTTTCAGGTTTATTGCAAAACAGCAAATAAATTTTAAAGCCAATCTCTTAATCATTCCTGCTTCCTATCATTAGTTTTGAAGCAAAGATTGGTCCATCTCAGACAGGTATCTTTGGAAGACAACACATTTAGTGCAGCCAGTATATTCCTCCCATAATATAAGGACACACATGCCAAAACAATGACAGTCATTTAGGTCACTTTAGGACAGGTATGTTTAGAATAGTTCATAGCAGGGGAACACACTACATCCAGTTTGAATTAAGACTCCCAAACTGCATGTTTTGTAGACAGAAGGGACTCAGCATCAATTGATACACTCCTACTGAGCAAAATACTTGTGAGTTTAAATATAGCCCACAGAACTCTATTTTCACTGAACCTGACAAATCCCACAGAAAATTCAGCACAAACCTCTTACTGTACTGCAAGAGAAATTACACACACAAATCTTAATAAACCTACAACCTTGATATACCTACATATTTTCAGAAAGCTCCAGGACAGACTGCCATACCTTCACACTTTTGGCATTATAATTAAAATAAATAAATTACCAAGCAAGCAGGAAGAATAATCAAAGTTTTTTGAACTTCTTTATGCTTATATAAAATACAACAAATGGTACCTCTGGAAATCATCTTTTTTGTAGTAGTAGTAAGACTAATTATGTAGTAGAGGAAGCTAGGAAACTGGTTCTCTGCATAAAAGCACCTTACCCATTGCATGCAGTACATTGCAACTCTCCATAACTAAATCCATAGTGGCAGAAGGAAACTAGCCAACAGCAAACACCCACAGCAGTGTTGCAGTGCAGCTATTAGCAACTCTAAGGCTAAGCAGTTACGTTCTAGCTATGGAATTCATGTTCTCCATGTCCAGGGAAATATCACAGCATATTAGTGAGAGGAAACCTTCAGAGAGGCTTCGACTGCTCCTTATTTATGAATTATTCTGCAGATTCGGCCTTACGTGGCACGCAGCATATGCTTGTGGTTTTCTGCTATATGAAAAAAATCACCACCTGCAACAAAAACCCTACGTCATTATATTTGTCACGTATTATGTCCAAAATTGCTGCAGAAGAATTTCAGTAGCAGAAAAGCTGAAAAGTCTAAGGAGATTCAAGCATGCAAGTAGCAAAACCAGTAAGTAATTTGTAAAAATTAGCAATATAAAGAAATTAAACAAGATAATGATACATTGAATTACCAAAGACTTCTCAATATGACAGTATTTTAAATCTGGGATTGAAGTTGTTCTGAACACAATCCTTCTGAAAGAGAGCAGAATTCTCTCCACAGACAGAAAAAACACTTCTACACATTTGGTTACAAAACTGAGGCTATCATATACCTCATATCAATAAGAATCTTTAATATTACATTTGCATTCACACATGGATGAATTGTTCATTTTCTTAATCTTTATTTTAAGAAAAAAAGAAGGGATTTGGATTACAGAGCAATAATACTGTTTATTAAGAAGTGTTCTTACCCTCTCTGGCACAGAAATAATGCAATATTTCACAGTATTCCATTAGCACATTCAAAGTGATGATTAGGATTCACAAAATCACTTTTATGAACATAAAAACATGCCTTAGTTCAGCAAACCAATAAACATGATTTTTAGTTATGTATACCTATAAATCTCACTTCAATAATTAGCATACACCAAATGCCCAGAATTTAATTTGTGCATTTGTCCAGTCACATTAATGAAAATGCAGAAATTACTTAAAATTTAACCAACTAGTTAACTGCTTCATTAGATCAAGAAAGTTTAAACACATACTTAAATGTCACATCGAATTAGTGTTAGGATGTCTATGTGTTTAAATTCTGCATTGAATCAGCAAATGCCCTTATGATATTTTCCTATGAGGGGAAAAATATTCCTTTTAACTACCATGACCAAAATTCTATGAGGCTTTGCAATTTCAAAATATGGGGCAACCATAAAATGAAGATTCATTCCCAGTTGTAAATGTTATAATCCATAATAAACTCCTTTTTCTTGTAGTAGTAAATATATCCTAAAATAGCATAAGTAATAACAGAGAAAATAAAAGATTATGGGATCACATAGTCAGTTAGAGGAACAACCCTACTTAAGACTGCGGTATGTGAGACTAAAAATTCTGATAGTCAGAGTTCCTATTAATGCTAATGAAATGTCCTTTCTCAAGAAATGCCAAAAATATGGTTTCTGTGTAAGCTTTTTCTTAGTTCTTTTTCCAGTCTTGCAAAAAAAAAAAAAAAATTTAAATTAAGGAGATGCAATGGAAGTGAAAGTTGATGACTTATAGTGATGGGGAAGCAGACTCCTAACGAGTTCAAATTTATGATTAAGACAATTTTTCCCTACTGGCAGGAAAAGAGGCTCTTCGTGACTGGTTAGGACTGAAGGGTATTAAGTCATGGCCATGCAAATATCTATTTGGTAAAGCATTTGGAGAATAAAATTAGGTGTCACAAAAGTACACGTGTCTTTGTTGTAGATTTTTACTACTTTGTGATAATAATTCTTCAGAGAACATATCCTGATTTTAGTACTACTTACAAGTATTAAAGAAGTTTCCCCTCTACCTAAATAACTGGAGTTTTTTGGCTGCATTTTTGTTTTTGGTTTTTTGTTTGTTTTTTGTTTGTTTTAGTTTTTTGAGGTTTTGTTTGGGTTTGTTTTTGTGTGGTTTTGTTTGGGTTTTTTTGTTTCTTTGTTGTTTTTTTTTTTATTTTATTTTGTTGGGGGTTTTTTGTTTGTTTTTTATGTTGGTTTGGGTTTTTTATTAAATCAGCACATAGTACTGACTTACTTCTCAATGAACTTACAGAATGCTTCCAGGCACATTCAGATATCTTTACTGTCTTAACTAAAAAACACTTGCAAAAAATACTTTTGTTGCACATCATCTAAGTGAGAATATCACCACACTGTTATGAAATCAATTATCACATGTTATAAAGACTGAATGAAAGACTGAGGTGCTCTACATCCACAAGTTCTGTTTTAGGATTAAAATTCTCTACCTATTTATGTTAGAAAATAAGTCATTCATAGTAATGTAAGTTTCTGAATTGCCTGAATTGCTTGCTAATCAAATGGACACAAATAACAGATGGAACAGGAATTTGGATATTCCAGTTGTCTTCCAGGTTACTGTCTTAATTATTGTCCTCCATTTTTTTCCCTCCAATATGTTCTTGTGTATGTATTTGCACATGTATTCAAATTTTCAGCTGATGGAAGGCTGGAAGATTCTTATTTAAATCCCATCTCAGTAAGTAGACAGATAAGATGTCCTGCACATCTTAAGTGTTTCATGCAAATGAAATAGTTTGAATGAGATCAGCTATAACTTTAAGCTTTCTAAGGAGCTTGATTCTGCTGACATTGACACTCTAAGGTATGTAGGTAAAACAGCAGCAATAGCAAAGATCCCAGGTAGGCTCACCCTAAAGCATGCATTCAGGTCATCAGTCTAGACAAGGGAGAAGCAATTTTGGATCTACAAAGAATGTAAGCCTCTAGGGGACTCTGCTGTTTTCCTAAGAGACAGCAACCCTTGAAATCCTCCTGGGCACAACATAAGGCAATCCACCTAAGTGTGAACAGAGAGAATATGTATGCTCTTTACATATATAACAGCTACATAATGTAGTTAAAAATGTAAGTTAGTGTATTATTTTAATGGAATCTGTCCCAAGAGGAACAAAATAGAGATGAAAATCAGAGTAACCTAATCAGTCATTCATACAGAACATTACTAATTAAACACAAGGATATATAATGATTGCTAGTGTAATCTTTAGATTTGCCATCTGTAAATGGCAATCAGAACTATGGCATTTGGTTTACTCTTATACCTTGAATACTGCCTAGACAGCAGTGAGACCTGCATTCATTTTCAAATGGTATCTGTTGTTTTAGCATAGGGAAGGTTGCACTGTGCCACACTTCATCCAGTACAAGCTGCCTTAAAAGCTATCTCAGTAATATTTCTTTCCATACAAACTTGTACTAAAAGACAATGCAGTTTTTTGCGAGTTCAGTTTATGATGCTCTGGCACTCTAATTACAGAACTGCAAGAGGCTCAGCAGCATATGCTCTGTAATACCCTATGCAGTTACAAAAATTGAAATGCTAGTTAAACCATTTATCTCCTATAAACATCAGATAAATTTATGATTTATTTAAAAGGTAAAACAACGAAGGAAAACAGAAAGAAAATGTTTATGGTTAAAGATCTTCAGTACTGATTCATGTTGACCTAATTTTGGCTCCATAAAGGCTAAACTTAAGCTAATTCAGTGGCAGAACAGTAAATTCAAAATTATGTTTGCTTCTGGGAAGCCTACTTTAGGACTCTCATCTTAACATCTATTCTTAGTTTCTTTTAGCATTATTACCCAAAAAAATAGAAAACAATACAAAGTGCTATTAGTAACTATAAAGGAAGTCAATGGGAAATAGACCAATGGTCTGGTTTAAAAAAAGTTAGCGTTTTTTGATATAAGCCATTATCTGTGTATAACAATTGTGGGGTGTTTTTTTTGTTTTTTTTTGGGGGGGGTTTTTTGTTTGTTTGGGTTTTTGTGTTTTGTTTGTTTGTTTTTGTGTGTGGTTTTTGTTTTTGTTTTTTTGTTTGGGTTTTTTGTGTTTTTGTGGAGTTTTTTGTTTTGTTTTGTTTGGGGTTTTTGTGTGTGTGTTTTGTTTGTTTGTTTTTGTGTGTGGTTTTTGTTTTTGTTTTTTTGTTTGGGTTTTTTGTGTTTTTGTGGAGTTTTTTGTTTTGTTTTGTTTGGGGTTTTTGTGTGTGTGTTTTGTTTGTTTGTTTTTTGTTAATATTTTCAAATTGTCTGCATAATAAGTGTAAGAAATCAGGGTCTAACAAAATTTGCTGCTGCAGAATGGTATTTGGTTCTCAGCTGACTACTTGCCTTTGGTTTGGCCGACAGCTATTTGCTCCAGTCGAGAAGGAGCCTCTGAAAAACTCTCCTATCTTTAGGAATAAAAATTACTAATTTTGAAATATCAAATAGTAATGAGATATTTTTATAAGAACTTCATTATAGTTTTTGCCTGATTTTTCTGGGGTATTTGTTTTGGTTTTTTTTTTTAATTTTCCATGAACGTGTGGCAATTACCGTACTGCTAGTATGCCCACACTAAGAAAATAAGGACATTTTGAGCAATTTTCCAGGTATTTTTATTGATTAATCCAAGTAGAAATAAGTTATTAAAAAGGATTTTAAAATAGAGTATGAGTGAATAGATTTTTTTCATAACTTTAAATGAACTAATTCAAACCTTAAACCTCCACTGTGATTTTCCCTACACAACTCTGCCTCCATTATGCAACCTGCATAATTTCACCTTGAAGAGAAAGCACAAAAAGCAAATATATTTTGCCCTCTCACATATTTTTCCCATCCCTAAGTATACAAAGATGGCTTCTTCCCCTTTCCACATGTTCCTTTCAACTAGATACATAGTGAAAGTCAAGGTTCCTAATGTTTTATCACACTAGAACTTTTATGAGGCATTCTGTGAGCTATCAAAATATTTGTTGTGTCTCACTTTGAGATAATCATTTGAGAAGCACTAAAATAGGTATACCTTCCATACATATTTGTCATCTTTTATTAATTTCCCAATAAGAGACAAACAGCATTGACAGTAACTCCATTTTAAGTGATTATTATCTAGCTAAAACTGCTTGATAACTAAGCCACTTATTCCTAAGCTTAGAAGAACTGTTTCTTCACATCTTAGCAGTACATAAAATTTTTGACCATGACATTATGGGGTTTGCTAATAGTGTAGATGGAGGTCCTTCTCAAGGTTACAATTTCCTCCTGCTTATTGGTTTTATGTGAGCTTGCCTCACTGTTGGTCATTCATCTTCCATGGCTGCTGCTCAGGTCTCAATCAGCAAATTATTATTTCACCATCATCTTTCTTTTTTGTAAATTTCATGGGATATATTGTGAACTTTATTTGGAATTTCACAGAATATATGCCCATTGATTTCAACACAGAATCAACTAGGACGGAAAAGACCTCTGAGATCATCAAGTCCAACCTATGACCAAACACCACCACCATGTCAAACAGATCACAGCAGTGCCACGTCCAGTCTTTCTTTAAATGCCTCCAGGGACGATGACTCCACCACTCCCCTGGACAGCCCACTCCAATGTCTAATCATCCTTTCTGTGAAGAACTTCTTCCTAATGTTCAACCTCAACCTTCCTTGGCTCAGCTTGATGCCATGCCCTCTGTACTGTCACTAGTAGCCTGGGAGAAGAGGCTGTCCCCCACCTGGCTACAACCTCCTTTCAGGTAGATATAGAAGGTGATAAAGTCATTCCTTAGCTCTTTTTCCCCCACCCTCCCAGGCTAAACAGCCATTCCTCATGGGATTCATTCCTCATAGGACAGGCACTGCAAATACATCAGAGAATCACAGAAATTGTTCAACTGGAAGGGACAGGGATGATTGAGTCCAGCTCTATGCCCATAAAGACCATCACCAAGAGTCACATGTCTGAGAGTACTGTCCAAGTGCTTCCTAAACTCTGTCAGGCTTGGTGCTATGCCCACATCCCCGAGGAGCACCCAACCACCCTCTGGGGTGAACGTCTTTCTAATATTCAGCCTAAATCTCCCTTGACACAACTTCAGACAATTCTCTCAAGTCCTACCACTGGTCACCACAGAGAAGAGATCAGTGTCTGCCTCTCCTCTTCCCCTCACGAGGAAGCTGTAACTGCAAAGAGCTCTTCTCTCAGTCTCCTCTTTTCCAGGCTGAACAGAAGTGACCTCACACAGCTTCCCCTCAAGGCCCTTCATCATCTTCATTGCCATCCTTTGGATGCTCTCTAAGAGCTTAATATCTTTTTTATATTTATAATTAACCAAGTGTATTTATGCTTTGCTATGAGTGCATAGCAGAAGAAAACAGCTCAGTCCTGCCATGATCTAAGGGTAGACTTGTGACCAATTGTTTTCAGAAACAGGGTTTTTGTTTTGGAGGGATCTGTATCCACTTTTTTCCTCTTATTTTTTAAGTAATGATGGCATAGAGTCATGAGCATGTGGGGATTTGGTTTGATGATTATTTTGTTTGCTTGGGTTTTTGTGTTTGTTCATTTTTAAGGGGTTAATTTCAAGTGTTAGAATGAAGAGTTATTACTGAATTTTGTGAAAATATTTCTATATTCTAAGATAACAAGCCAAATAATTGAGTAGAGAAGTGTTTGCTTTTTTATTTTGGTTTGTTTTGCTTTGTTTCTACAGGCCTGAGATACAGATATGGAAAATAGCTAGGATAAAATAAACCCGTATCAGAGGTTTTACACCACATAGGCCTATGTGAAGTAACTGTCCACAAATATATGTTGAGCCACCATTAATGGTAAGCAGCTGAGTGCTTGAAGAAAGCAGCAAGAGTTATACTATTTTATCCATAGGGAAAAGGGTAACCATTACAACTACCGTGTGCAATGATGCACTCTGTCTACACACACTCTCTCCGATAGTTTGGCCAACAGCAAGTTGGCCAAATGAAGTGACATGACTGAAACTCCATTACTGAAGCAACTGCAGAAATGGATAGCCCACGAATACAACCTGTGATAACTCAATACTAATGTTACTGAACTCTGATGGTCGCTGGGATAATATCAACTTAGTGCATGAATGTATGAATATTTAAATTGGCTGTGTAGATCATGGGGAAAATAACTTTTTAATTTTATCCAAAATACCTCAGTAATTGAACTTGTCACTGTGTGGCCTAATGTTTCCTGTCTCTATCACGCCTGCTTATTTGTCCTCTATTATCATCAGCTACCTTTGTCCAGCTCACCAAATCCATGACTTTCCAAGACAAGTTTCTATTTTCAGATGACCCTACTATATTCTTGCAAAGGTTTTTTTGGTCTGGATTTCTTGGGGGTGTTGTTTTTGGTTTTTTAAAGAAAATATGATTTGACTACTTGAATGCACATTTTTATAGGATATTTAGTTTGTTTCAGTGACTCTAGTATTATTAGGAAGCAGATGGAACTTCTCTCCTTGCCATCCTGATGAATGCAAGAACTTGAAAAATCTTTATCTTCTTCTACATTGCTCTTAGATGTTTTTTAGCTCCTGCTTTGAAACAGACACACAGCTTGGTTTACACTTTTTATGGTCCTTCTGTGCCTTGTGTTTTCATCAGGTTGAACATTACACACAGTCATTTACCTACTGCATCTCAGTTTGTTTCTTACTTTTTTCCCCCCTGTACTTAGACAGGGAAAAAATAAGTACTTGTACAATACTTATGTACATGACAGAGATTTGAGACTGATGCAGAAAAAAATGTCTTGTTTGGCTTGAACCCACTAATCAAATTTTTCACATACAAATGTTACTTTCTCCAACATTCTTTTTCAACTTAGTGTATCATTTTCCTTCAAAGGGATAAACTGAATTCTGATTGCTGCCTACATTAAAAACAACCAGATTTGTATATGAGGAGAGCACAGTGGATGTCATGCTCAACTTCAGCAAGGTTTTGAACACTGTCTACCCCAGCATTCTTGTATTCAAGTTGGGACACAACGTGCAGTATGTTGTGGGTTACCATTAGTTTTTACAATGCCTAGGAGAAACAGTAAAATTTAAGAGAGTGTGTAATTCAACTGAGTGTAAGTTTCTGCATGTAGGAAGGAAGAAATACCTAGGAAAAACCCAAATGAGAGATGAAGTAGTGGTTCTTCAGAACAGTATTTGAAATTAACAACAAATCACATGCCAAATATCAATAAAGAAATTCATGCTAATATTAAGAAATGTAGATAATACATGTACCAGAAAACCATAGAGAAGCACAAACTAGAGATGTAGTTCCTCAGACATGCAGAGCTGCTTAAACCCCTTTTCCTCCTAATTCATTCAAGCTGTGAATATCCTCATAAGAAAGAAATTTCCTTTTTTTAATTATTATTTTTTTATTTAAAACTGCCCTGAAGAAATAAAGAATGCAACTGTTCCTTTAAGCAGTTTGGACTATGTGAATACTAATGGAAAAGCTTGTTTAGAGTTCTTATTAAGCGATTAGTTTTTTCTTTATATTTTTATAGGACCTTCAAAATGACAATATAAATTTAGTGCTATGGCTGCTCATAAACCATGAAGAACAATACAAATATCTTCTTTATAGATGGGAAGGTAGACGGTCCTGAAAAATAGATCTTGTTTGAATGTGAGGAAGTAAATTTATGCAAATCGCTGTCAGTCATCTATGTATTCATTTCACTAGCAAAACAACATTATAAATGATCTGTAGCCAACAATTCATTTGAAGACATGTGATGCAAATATTTATTCAAAACAGAAAATCACTTAAGTGTAAGTCTTACCACGCCAATAGAAAAGTAGTTATTGATGATATTGTAAGGCACTGGGTCTCCTTTCTCATCTTTATCATTGGGTATTACTTCAAATTTCCATCTGTCCAGTAAAATCTCTGAGCTATTCTCAATGTCTTTTAAGATCTTCATCAAATTCTCACCGTCATAACCTACCAAAACATAAAACCAGTTAATCAACCATAATAAAGTTTCATTACATTTTCTTTCTCCTTCTAGATGACTGGTTGGACAGAGCTCTGACCAACGTGCTTTAATTGAAGATGTCCCAGCTCGTTGCAGGGGAGGGGTACTTGGGGTAGATAACTAATCTTTAAAGGTCCCTTCCAACATAAATTTTCTATGATTCTATGACTAGAAAAACAAAAGCTATGCATATCCTGAGAAACAGGATTGTACTTGAAGGATTGACAATTTTCCTGCACTTGCCATTAAAAGGAGCTTAAAAAAAAAAAAAAAAAAAAAAAAAAAAA
>VXAU01004425.1:64190-91620 GCA_013399695.1 Formicarius rufipectus | reverse complement strand
AAATATAAATATTTATAAAATCAAATTACTTTATAAAATTAAATACAGTTATATAATTATATATGTAAATAAATCTCATTCATTGAATTAGAATGTGCAGAGTACATTAATAGTTGGGAAGGGAATATGGTTTTCTATTTTATACAGTTTCATTCAAACTCAGTAAGTATTACAGTTGCAAAGAATTTTATAGATTTCTTTATAAACCTTCAGGGGAAAAAGTAAGCATTGCATACCAAGAAAGTTGTACTAAATCAGTGTTTTAATATAACCTCCTACTTTTTATCCAAAGGACATTTTTTATATGGTGTGAAAAGCAAAAAAAAAAAGTGTTGGAGAAAAACTTAGTAAAAGTGGTTTAAAATGAAACTAGAAAAAAATGGAAGTCATTGTAAAGATTTTGTGCACTGTCAGACTAAATTAAAGGATCTGAAAAGAAAATTTAGTTCTATTTTCCTAAAAAAAATTAAACACTGAAGGTATTTGATACCCACTGATTTTTATTTTATTTTATCAGAAACAAGGATCCATACAAAGGTAATTATTGAGTTTCTGTTGATAAAGCAGGAGTTTCCAACTGAAAGAGGGCAACTGTTTAGAATACCTATATTACTCTGATTCAGTTTTTCATTACCACCTCATCAAATCCATAGGAATGCAGGAAAACTATGAATAAAACACCAGTCCTAGAGGATATAACTATTTGCTGTTGAATTATGCAATTCATTGATTTATGCATGGGTAGAACACACACAAATTCTTACAAAACTGCTTAAGGAAATCCCGTTCCACTCACAGCAAAACTATTTGAAAATATCCAATGCAGTATTTTCCTTTTGGGCACCTGCACATGACCTTTTTTCTTATGCCTAGAAGCAGTGCACTATGCAGAATTTCAGATGCTCAGCAACACAAGGTGGCATAACAACAGCAACGTGTGAAATCGTTCAGCTAGTCCTCTTCACTCACAGTGGAAGCAAAATTTAGAATTGTCAATGGTCCTAGCAAAGAACAGTCCTGTGATATTTGTATCTCAGGATAAGTAGCAGATGTCAACACTACAGATGTCACAGAAGCAAAAATACTGTTAAAGAGCTGTTCAAAATATATCTCTAAACTCAGGATTTCAGTTTCATATGTGAAGGCTTGGTGAGTTCTAAGTACTCCTGATTTATTGTGTCCAACAGTAATTTTTATTATTAGAATACAAGCAAATCACCATATCCGGCTTTACCACTCTTTTGGCAAAAAGGTAATTCTTCCAAGGAATTATGGACCAGATTCAAGATTCTGTTCAGAAGAAAACAACAATGTAGTTATTATCTTCTAAAAATATTCTTGGTGTATATCTCTTCCAGAATACTCTGGGTATTCCAAATATCCAACAGCAAAGAAATGCTCTAGCAATCAATTCAAATAATCAAGAAAAATAGTGTTATTTTCAAAACAGGCCTATTGCTTTGCGAAGTTATAAAGGCCCAGGTGCTGTAGATTCCAAACTAAATTACAGCATAAGTTGCAGGGATTTGGTTTTGCTGTCTTGAGCATCTTTTAAGTGGGCAGAATTTAAAATTTTTACATTTTAAATGTAAAGGTCTGTTAAGGCAAAATTGCATACTGAATTTAAAAAAAAATGCTCTCTAAATTAAATGCTTAAGGAAGTTACAAAGAAATACATCTTTTGTGGATATAATTTCTATTATTGAGTACAAAAACAACAAATTACACATTTTAAATAATAGACTTTAGAGAACAGGGGCCTTTTCAGAGGGACAAAGCCTTTGTGAAATGCTGACCTCTATAAAAAGTCCTGCGGGTCTGTGGCTCGACTGCTATTCATCCCACTAGTATTTACCTCTCTGTGAGGTGAACAATGACTGAATTTCAGATTCTTCAAGATCATTAAATCCACAGTAACAGTTGTTGTCAGAAGTAGAAGACTCCTATAGAGATATAACAACCAAACAGGGAAACTCTTTTCATGCCTAAAAACACAGGTGTGAGGCACAAATTACACAATGCATCAGCCCAGCAATTTCCACGTCACTGTGTTAACTGTGGCAGTCTGTAACTGCATGTTAACTGCAACTCTGGAGTATCTTTTATGCTTGTGTTCAGCTGCAGAGCTTACAGGGTTTCTCCAGCTCACTCATATCTCTCTACTTCCAATTAAAGAATGTCTAAACTATTAATTATTATACACACAGTTAAAGAGCACTGTTGCCCTTAGGATTAGAGTTCCTTGATTTTCAGGCCTCACAGCAGGTCAGTCTCCATTGCCAAAAAGGAATCAATGCTAGAGTCACTGTTGTGAGATTTATTTGCATTATGTACATATTCTTATACAGGGTGTGCAAATGAGTCTTGACACAAACTGCTCCAAAGACCTTAACTTAGGCATGCAAAGAAGCTACAGGAAATGTCTTTGTTGCTGTTCCTGCACTTCTCCAAGTACTGCTCCATCTATTATGAAAGTACCCAATACATCAGCTGCAGTAATTGCACATTCAGATAGTGATACTAAAATTAATTGCCAGCTTGTTGAAAACATTTTTCTGTTGACCTGCTACACACCAGCATATTTGTTAAAAACAAACAAACAAAAACAAAAACAAAAAAAAACAACAACACAAAAACAAAAACAACAACACAAAAACAAAACAAAAACAAAAACAAAAACAACCCACCAAAACCAAACACAAAATAACTGGGCTGGGTGGGGGGTTTTCTATTTTTGCCTTGCTGTTTTTTTGGGCTTTCTGTTTTTGTTATTGATTTGGGGTTTGGAGCCCTTTATTCCAACATATTTCCATGAAAGAACATGGTTATCCCACTGAAAAGGAAGAACAGACTCAGCAATTGGGCTGCTGACTGTTTGGAAAGAACATCCACAAACAAACAGAAAGCCCCAACAAAACAAAACAAACAGGCAAAACCCCCCAAGAAACCCAAACAAACTCCCAGGAGTTTCACAGTCCCCCTAAGATTTACATTTTTATTTGTCTTCTAGTTCTCTTGTCTTTCTCACTGCTTTTTAAAGAGGTACTTAGATTTTTGACAGAAATGAACTGGAAATATCAACTCATATTAACCACAGATGTTTGGAACTCAAGTTAGAAAACCTGTAAATGTTATCTTCTAGGTTGATGACAGCAGCCCATGAGAAAAATACCATCAAATATTAAAACCACTAACTTCTAGGTTAAAGCAGACAGTCTGGCCCTACCAAAAAAAAAAAAAAAAAAAAAGGCAAGTTCTTCCCTAATACTATAAACATTGTCTAGGTTGAGTAAACATGTCTGAAAGCAATATTCAAAAGAAAAAAATAAAAAAATAGACTCAATTAAAATGTATTAAAATAATCATAAAAGCTTTAAAATATACATTTTGTTTATCCCTTTCAACTAAATAACTGAGATGAAGAATACACTTTTGCTTTTCTCTGGGTTGTACAGAATGCAGATCTGTTCCATTTTGATATAAATGACACATATGACAACATTAAATAAATGTAACATTTTGATTGACAATCAAGTATAACTGGCATTAAAGAGATGAATGAGTGATTGGACAGATGGATGGATGGGCAGGTTTTATTAGGTAATCCAGCTCTCACTGAAAATGAAACAAGTACTGCTAAGTGAAATACCAGAGTATATTCAACTTCTCACTTAAGGGACAGATTATATGCAGTCTACATAGTATTGCCAGGGGCAAGAAGTGATGGCAGGAGATAAACTGGAAATTTAGGATTATTCATTTCTGTAGAATGAATTAAAAAATACCAAAATGAGCAGTGCCTGTTTAAAATTAATTAGAAATTTCTTCAAAGTGACTCTGAAGTAAAACTATTTCTATTCCTAATAGGAAGAGAAACTGAAAATGTATTCTAAAAAACACTGTCCTGGTTCAAAAGACTAATGTTTAAATTGTTTCAGTGCAGTGTTTCAGCTTGAACTTAACACTGCCCTCTTGTGCCTCTGCCTTAAAATGTATTTTCCTCCACATGGGAAGATAGATAAAAATGAGTCACTAACGGACAGAAATGCAGCCAATTTTTTTTTTTTTATTTCAACGAAGTAAGATGAATTTTAATAAAAATATTCCAGTTTTAAAAATCATCATCTCAATCTCTAGTAAGGCATTTCTGTTATACCGTATGTAAAGCAATACTGATTACTAGCTTTGTGTCATCAAATTCTTCTAGTCTACTTATTCTTTGGACTAAGACTGCTTAAATTTTTTATGTGTGTCAAGATAAGCATAAAACCAACAAATATAATTTGATTAATAAAAACAGCACTAGCATTTAGGTACAAGATTAATTACAGGCATGAAAGAAATCATGCATGTGATAATTTCCATTTTTTGAGCTGATTTTGCACCATTCAGCAGCTTGTACCTTAGCTATACTGTAATGCACGATATCCTAACTTCTTAAAGGATTGAGTCAAACATGCTTTTAATTTTCATTAATGCTATGTACATCTCAAATCTAACACAACAAATAGACAGCTGATAAGGTATTGTTTAAAGAAAGAATGTTTGTATATTTGGCCTTAAAACTAAAAGTACTGGCAGAAACCGTCAAAGCACACTCCTTCCACTAATATTGATATATGAAAACTGAACTACATCTTTGCAAGGCACAAATAACATAGATGTCCACCTTAATCTTCTTTTCCTCCAACTTCAAAGAAAAAAAAAAAATCCTAAACAAATAAAAATGTAAAAAAAAAAAAAAAAAGATATTTGAACAACAATGTCAGTGAACATATACTCCTAATACCCTTTTGCAAATCTTTTCACTAATGTAAAATTTCCTATGTCAGTGACAGAACTCAATATCAGCCAATACACACAAAATGATACACAGAACAGATGTTCAGTGCTGCTCTGTCTCCTTTCTTCTACCAAAGCATCCACTACTTAAAAAAGGAGACAATATCAGGTGGCAAAGATTGGTATTTGATATACTGTAATTCTACTGTCTTCACATTAATGCAAACTAGGAGGATTCGGGAGGAAGCACATTAAGGGAGTGACTGCAATGCCAGCTGGTTCAGAGAACACTTCAGTCCCTGTAAAAAGTCACTGACAGCAAACCAAGTCTGGCCAGTCATTTTCCAACCACTACTTTACCAAGATTATGTAACTGATAAGGACAGTGCACTCACTGTAACTTGAAACAACGATCCATATATGACGTGTATATATATATATATATATATATATATATGTGTACAACATAACATAATATTACAGACATATATATGTTTATGTAAAAGAAATGGACACTCTGCAGGTCAGTCTTTGTGATCGCTTGGTACCAATAACACAGAAATAACTCCCACAGGAACTCGGCTTGCTGAGATAGCAGAATAAGCTGCAAATAGAATGAAATTTATGCCACAGTTCTTACAGAGCTCTGCATGGTTTTCAGTAAAACATATGAGATGTAGCTTTATTGGTACATGTAAGCAAATAATACCTATACATTTCTGCAGCCATGCAGCGATCTGCAGTGTTGATATATTCCAAACATGCTATATGTACTTCAGTCTGTTCATTTGATTATGTAGCATTTTATTAAATGAGTTCCTGGTAATAATATTAACTGTAGACTTACCCTGGCATTGGTCCACTTCCAGAAAGACTATAAACTTGGCGAGGATTTAAAAGGTACTGAAATTTTCTATAAATTCTGAGGAGGTAAAAGAGACAAGGAGAAAACATTTACTTATGTGTTTGGATTTTTTTTTAAACTATCAAATAAAAGAATTAAAGAAGTTAATACATACTATAATTATTTGAACAGTAGGATCTCATTTATTAAAAAAAAAATCAAATACTTGAACACAGCAATTACAACTCATACACAGTGTATTTTGGGGCATAAAACTGAGATAGAAGTGTTACAAGCTATCTACAATTCAAATGATGTGCATACAAAACAAAAAACAGGATAAGGATACCTTATAATGACACAAGAAAAGGTGAATCAAAAAAGCATTTCAAAAAGCATATTGATTCCTACTATAGTAACTCCATGGAAAAGGAGAGACTTCTTCATGAAATTTATTGCTAACACAAAATTACAAGTATAATTAATTGCAAAAGCAAACAGTCTTTGCCACCAAATGTGTCCCCATAGGCTGAACAGTGTTCTGAGAAACAAAATCTATAGTCAACGACATTTCCCCAGGATTACATTTAAATGGGAAGAAAAGAAAAAAGATTTGAAATGACAGTTTTACTTAAATTACACATATTTTAAAATTATCTGAATAATAGGAAGAAATTTGTTAATACAGCATGAAAAGTATTGCCCTATCCTATAAGTGACCCTACTTGTTGTCCTACCCTCAGCAAATATTTTTTCAAAACTGTAACTTTAGAAATTTGTGGTTATTTGTCCTGAAAGTATGACAGACATTTTTTCTTCATTATACATATTAGAAATGCAATTTCCTACATTGACTATAATGTGGTAGCTGATTCACTTCTTACATAGAAGCAAGTAGGCACACAAAAGGGTTGGAGCTCAGAATGAATAAATATATACCTGGGAACTATGACAATAGTTTAAATTTTAAATCCCTGTGTCTTGCTTTTAATTTTAATGTTTCTGTCCTTGGGCTAATTAATATTTTAATGTTTTTAAGAAAGCATTTATTTTCCCACTGAAATATTTCTTCCTTTTCATTTAATGGCTTAGATAAAATAGAAGCAGAGTAAGAGCTGAATTTTAGGTTAAAATGTCCACGTTTTCAAATACAACCAAATAACACTGTCTCAACACAATCTATGTGGACATTGAAGGATTTTTTTTAATATTATTTTCTCAATAGCAATGTATAATTTATCAGGCTAGGTGGAAGACAAGTGTGTAAAAATACTGAATACAAACAAATTCATAATTATCTCTAAAATTGCCAAATGGAAACATTTTCTTACTTCTCATTTATTTAGTGCTATCAGCTTCTTCACAATGTATTTTTTCAAGTACACTCAGAATCTGCTCCTGATGCCATTCCTGACAGAAAAAGTCAGTATGAAATGACTAGTTTCACTTTGCAAGTATGTACACATCATTGTCGATGGCTGTGATGATGATTAAATCAGACTTCTGAAAAAGGATTTACAAAACTATAAATATATTTCCATTTGCAGCATCTTACCAATGTAAAAGGAGAGTTTTCTAGGTAGGATATGTAATTTTCTTTACAGAGACATGTAGTATTTAACTTGGTCAAAGGTGATGCTAATTTAATTTGTGTAGCTGACTGTAAGAAGTTCACAAACAGTATTGTTATGAAGATTGTTAAGAGTTACTTGCCTAAAGTTTGGTGCTACAAAACATACTAGTCAGTACCTACACTGACTGTTGTCAGGTAACAGTGAGATACTATAAAAGCCTTCTTAATAAAGAGGGAGCTAGGTTTCTCTACCCAAAACCCAGAAGCTCCACTGCAATAATGAAGAGATTACACTGAATCATACTTGAATTAGTGTATACCATTCATAGGTACTCGTCAAACATCAATACCAGCTAATCAGTCTGTAATGACTCACTGAAAATGACACATCAAGCTTTAATTTATTACAATGCATAATGTATTCCAGTCTGTCTATAAATGTTTGCCTTCACTCTAAACTGTAACTAGATCTAAGAGGGTGATGTGCAAGCCAAGGCAATTCATCATAGTTCTACATCTACAGTACCAAACAACCTACTGAACCTGACATAGCTCTGAATGTCTTGCTCCACATGTAAGGAGGGAATTCATTGTGGCCTGCTTGTGACTGGAGACTTGTGCGGACAAACTCATCACACAGTGTGATGGGAAATGTCTCAAGAAACATTTTTGTGATGGAGTAGAACTTCACGAACAAAGCCAGTTCATGAAATTGCCTGTCAACAAACAGTTGTGCTTCTGTAACCATTTTTTTGGGTTATTCTGTCACTTGGAAAACTAGACAGACTCATTCTAAAACACAAATCCTCAGAAAAGTTTCTTCATTGACATTTTTCCCTTCACTAAAATCAGGTCCATGATCTCACATAAACTTCAAAATACTCCACTAGCATGAATGAGGAGGCAGAAAATTACATCAGGAGTGGTCAAAGGGGCTGCGATCATCTTTCAACATCTCTGTTGCTGAAGAAAATACTCAAGTGCAACTTGGACTGAGTTTAGACTGAGTTGCCCTTTGAAGTTATACAATCATTTCCTTAGAGAGAAAAAAATAAAGAGAAAGTCACTGGCAATTTAAAACTGACAGTAAAGTTGACTACACTGTGGAAAACGCTGGCCATAGCAGCAACGTGTGCCATGACTGGGGGATTCCTCTTCAGTCATCTAGGGGCTCACTATTCAAGATGTGGTCAGTATAGACTTAATTTAATCCTACTGTTAGAGAAGAAAGAAGCCAAGAACTACTCCCCAGAACTAAAAGAATGCTAGTGATCTTCTCTCCAAGACATACAATGTTTGAAAAAGATAATTTGAAACTGCTTTTACATTTTGTCTCAATGCTAAATGAAATCTCAGAAAGGCAGATTAATCAGAGGGTAGGAGGGAAGAGCTACTATAAACCAAAGTTATTTGAAAACAGCAAAGGTTAAAGATATCAGCAACCTGTACTGCACAGACAGTGAACGTGGAGTCAGCAGGAAAGGTCAGAATACGGAAGCTGCAGTGCATCCAACCACATATTTGTCAAGGAAACCATTGTTTAAACCCACCGCTGGTCAGGCAAATAAACTGGAAAAGTGGGAAGTGGAAATCAAAGTAATGACTATACAAAACAACAGCATGATTCAGAAGGATTCTTATCCTAGAAACATTGCCCTTAACAACAACCTTTTAATGCACTACATGCTCTTTGTATATTCTTCCTGTTGAAAGAAACTATTTTGTCAGTGATGCCCTAAATATATACATTCTATTCACAGATTAGTCAGATTGCAAATGCAGACATCCCAGACTGATATCCCTGGGATGAAATGAATGTCCTGCCACTTTTGTCATGCACAATCACTGAAAATATGTTACAGTGTGATACAGCATGAGGAACACACTTGACTGGGTTTGATGAACTCCTACCCAATCTCATGCTCAGTTAAAATCTATTTCTGGTAAGTGAAAGGTTTAAATTCATCAACTTAAATTCTGTTTTTTTATTTTCTTCTTAATAAACATTGCCTTATATTTTTTCTATTTTAAACATATGTATTATCTATTGAACAAAATCACTTAAATCTAATATAAATATAAAAAGTATGTGCTTCACATGATCAGCAATAAATATCAACCTCTTAATCAAGAAGAGAGAATAAGTGGGTTATTGTCATAGTTCTTTTTTTGCAAATATATCTGAAAGTCATAAAATTGGTCTTTAAAATAGAACCCTATTCAGAAAAAATGTGCCATTTATCACTATACATTCTGCAAAACTCTGACTTTCTAATAGATTCAAAGTTTTTTTAATTAATTGATAAGGTAATTAGATATGGTTGTAGAGAAGGTATTTTTGTGTTCTGGACACCCTTTTTCCACATATCAGTTTGTTTCGTACTATCCCTCAAAGGACCCAATTTTTTTTACCTTAAAGTGATCTTCAGTTATTTTTCTTTGCATTTGAGACATTTGGGGAAAAAACAAATAAACACAAAAAAAATAAATAACCCCCCCAAAAAAAAAAACCAAAAACCAACAAGGCAAAAAAACACCAAAAACCACAACAAAACAAACAAACAAAAACAAAAACAAAAACAAAAACAAAAAATACAAAAGGAAATAACTGAGTATTACTAGGGGAGTACATTTATTCAACTGGTTATTAGATGGATGCAGACACTCTCTCCAAGTCTAAGGGCAATGAAATGGGTTGGGTTACCATATGGCAAGGCATAAAATCTCATATGGGGAGCTGTGGGAACACTGGAGTCTTGACAATCTGCAATAACCTTTCTGTGCTCAATGAAAGTCAATTAAAAATCATAACTTCATTCATCATGACCTCTCAAATACAGAAAATCCTAAGTAAAGACTGAAGAATACCTTTCAGTAAAATATTGCCTTAATCTGAATAAGTCAAGATAATGACATTCTCACCTACAAAAATTAGAAGATTGATGGTTGGTTTTGTTTTGGTTTTATTTTTTTGTTTGGTTGGGTTTTTTTGTTTTGTTTTTTTTTTTTTTTTTTTTGAGTTTTTTTCGGTGGGGTTTTTTTGTGGGATTTTTGGTTGGTTGGGGTTTTTTTGTTTGTTTTGCTTTTTTTTTCCTGTCACTGTTGTGGAAATCTTACTTCTGTTACAGCCTATTCTCTACTCCTAGCCTCTTAATACCTGACCAATTTACAAAATTGCTAAAAAAACTCCCTGAGTTGAATCACCATAACTGTGCATTTTGCAAAGTAATTTGTCTTCAAATGTCCTGTGATTTCACTTTCCATGACATAAAACTGGCATAAAATTGAAGTGTAGGAAAAATACGGGACTACTCTCTTTCTAGTTGTTGACAGTAAAGTCGAAAGACAAAACTCTAGAAAAGTAAAAAAAGTTAAATATTATTGTTCCCTGAGAATGTTCTTACCCCTTAGATTAAATATTCAAACTAATATGCACTCCTGACATCCTTACTTTATAATTTTGTTACTGGCATTGATATGAAACATTAACACTTCAAAGACAGAGGGGAACCCCCTTCTCACTAAACAGTCCATAAGTGGACTCATTTAACATTTTTGAATCTGGTTTAGATTTAACCATGAGATATTACCTTCTGCTGGTGAACGACCTGAGATATGTTTACATGACTATGCAGTTGACCTTTTCATGTACTTCTCTTAACACAGAAATACTAAATGTGACCTTGACACATTAGTATGCAATTTAACATTTTGCGTGTGTGGTATCAAGGTCATTTTAAGAGGTTCTTATACTTCACTACACTCAGCTGCTGGTGCCTGCCCTCATTCTATACACTTCATTGTGTAATGACACTTGGAGATAATGGTGTTAGCGAATGAAGTGTGTATAAGGCATTCATTTTTAAAATTCAAATAATTCCTGTGATCTGTTTGGCCTCAGTAATAGTTTCATTGACATAAACTGACAAGTAGTCAGACTGCAGTTCGTGAATGGGAATAGGAGCTTGGGACGGAGATCAGATTTTAAACTTCCTTTCACCCTGGAGAATATCTAACATTAAATGACATCCCTTGTGCACTAAGCCCATTCAGATAGTAACACTTGAGACCAATTACGAGCTGGGAACTGAAAGCTGTGAAACAGCATTTCATTAAATTGTTTCTAGGCTATACTTAACTATTTAAGTGTAGCTCTCTAACCTGCCTCTCACCTACATAACTGCAGACTGGATCTCTGATGTCCTCACTTCATATCAGTACTATAAGAGAGTCAAGCTGAGTGCTAGCACATATTACCTTCCACAACAGCCCTGACTGCAAAGCAGACCAAGGCTACCTGACACTGCTATTGTGTCTGAAACACAAATGCTAAGGGCATCTCACACTGTTTTGTTCTGATTGCAAAACCATGCTCTGGAAACTGTTTAGAATTAATCTTTTAAATCATTAACTGCCTTTGACACATCTAGCTGATATCTAGGTATACCAGTCCAGGAATTACACAGGCAGCACCCAAATGACAACCTGGTCTCTCAAAAGCCTTTAAATACAGTTTTGGGTAAATGCTCTCCAGCTCTGAGAATTACCCTAACATCTACTCTGCAAAATTTTGTCCCTTTTGATGGTTTAATTTTAGGACCTCTAATGGAGGCTGTCAGGAGATAGGGAAAGCTGACTCACTTGTAGTTTACATTCTTCATTCCAAGCTTTAGAATCCCACTGGATCTCTACTTTTGTGCTTCCGGTTACCCATATCACCTGGTATCCACAGGTGTCACCTTTAGCCAAAATCTTTTTCAAGACTTGAAAGTTACTGCACCAACATTTTAAGCAAGGCTATGAAAACTTGAGAATTTATGTGATGCTCAAAAATGGCCATATTGTTAGAATCTGTGATTGTGAAACATACTCACGAAAATATGTTTAGGGGTAACTAATTCAGCATTCCTGCATGAGTTTGATGGACTAAGCAGAAGAATGCTCCCTACCTCTGCCTTGTCATGCCTCTGATACATTAAACTAATAAACACAGACACTTCAAATTTAAATCAATCTAATTACTGATATATGTAAAATTAATGTGTCTCTTACGTTTGTGTGAGTGGACTTTAGTATGCAAACTGGATTGTTACAACGCTTGCCAGCTACAGAAATCAAAAAAGATTTCTTTGTAGGAAATCTCATGGAAAGGCTTGAGAAGCTCCATTACTAAGTGTTTAAAAAGTAATTCATAGATTAGAAAATGGAATACAGTTTCTAATTTAAATTATTGGCCTGCCTGTAAAATTATTAGATAGATTAAAACTCTTAGCGCTTCAAAGTTTTAATGCATAATACAGCAACTCACTTCATACAAATCACACACCACCATGAACTGAATATAGCTACATTTTTTGATTTGAAATACAACTGCTCTATACACCTAATTTTAGTTTTTAACTGCAGAATTTATAAATACAGGGACATAGGATGGTTACACGTAAGGCAAAACAGTGTAATATGTTGGATTTCTTTCCTCAAGAACAAACTCTTAAAATTAATTTTTAAACATCATATAGATATCAGAATAAGGAAAGAGGGAAAAAAAAAAAAAAAAGAAAAAACCCCTTACCTTTCTCCTTGTTTCCCACCACTTTTAGGATTGACAAAAACTAAAAGTGGATGAGTGCCTGGAACTGGAGTGATCTAAAAGAAGGGAATAACACAGCCACTCATTAATGCTGTGTGTTGCATTCATGTTTTTCCTACAGTAGACAGAAAACAAAAAGCTTAATGCAAACTCTACGTTATGCTATTTAATTCAGCTGGAAGCAATACCACAGTTTGCAATAACCCTCACTCCAGTATTTTGCCAGAAATTGCAAGAGACTTCTCCTTTAATGCTGTCTATTTTACAGCTGTGGTGCCATTTTCACCTATAATTCCATTGTAATTTATATATATACATACACATACATGTATACATATATATATGATTATGTTAAATCCATTAGTAAAAAAGAAAACTTTAAATGCAAAACAAACTAACAGTAATTTCCTATAGAAAAAAAGCAATGAATTTTGGTGTGAGAAATGATACTATACTACATTTGTTAAGATATGAAATCATACACTTTTTAAAATGTGACAACCATAACAATAAAGAGCTCCTCTAGATACCTGAGAAAGCTGGTAAACTTAGAAAAGTAGAGGAGAAACCATGGGGAAGAAGGGCAACCCTGAGGAAAAGAATGTTGAAGAGGATATACTAAAGGAAACAATGAGTTCTACTAAATTTTTGAATTCTTTTGTGCAGGGAAAGTTGTACACATTCACATGAATGTTTAGCTTTACAAATTAACACCTTCCTTCTAAGTAATAGTATTATTCTGTATTTTCAGATACTCCAATATATGTGTTCACTGTCTGTATTCCATAGACTTGAACACAAAAAAATACGTAAGATGACGATCTCTCTAATACCTGCTTTTAAACCATGCAACTAGACTACTCATATTTAAAACTATCACTTTTAGACATATATCAATTCCAGAATGTTTGAAAGTATATTAAGAGTTCAAAGTCAACATCTCCAAAGTCATGCACTAACAACTTCAGGGATGAAGCTTAGATCATCTCTGTTTCAAAATGATACATTGAAAGGTCTTGCTCCAAATCCTTATTCATCATTCCTGAAATATCAAAATCTCTTCAGCTGAACATTTCATAAAATGTAATTTAGGGCAGAACCTGAGAAATCTGATAGCTAGAGTCTTGCAGGCATCCTATAGACATAGGCATATAATCCTATAGCCATCTAAACCCACTTTTCTTTTAGTAGGACCTGTTAAGAACTAGTGAGTCAACTCCATTCATGATTTCACAAACAACAGAATCAAATCTGTTCCAGTATATTTAAAAACAAACAAACAAAAAAAAAAAACAAACAAAAATGTCACAAACCCAAGGGGAATTAAACTTAACATAAAACCAACTCAGTATTGGCTTCTGGAACAGTAAAGTGCTGCATGTTGAAACATACATCAAATTGCAGAATACAGTGAAGTTTGTCATATATTTAATTTTTATCTACTCTTTTAATCAATTTTAGTTATTTAGCCAATTCCCATGATGTTTGTTCCTGTGAACTAAGTGTAAACCAATGGTGCTCATCGTGACAGAGATGGAATACCTACTGAAATCCCTTAGGATGCAGGTTAATTAATGAGACTCATCCTAAGGTTATACATGATCTATTACTTCCTCTAATTAGAAATAATAATCCTGATCATTATGCTGGTTAGCTAGAAAGAAGCAAGATGAATGTGCATAACTATGATTAATTGTCTTTTAGTTGTGCAGACCTCCACTGACACTAAGTCATCTGCTCACTGCTGTCTGATGGAAGGAAGGTTTGGTCTTGATACTTTTTTCAAAAAAAGATAAATGATGGACTTATTTCTATTTTAAATTTATTTCAAGACTGAAACATGTTATTACTAGTAGAAGGTCATCAAAAAAACCAAAAGCATCTAATAACCAGTCTGCATTCTACTTGGTTCCAAAATAAAATTAAAGGCAATCTCCGCGAAGTTACAGGACAAGTGACTTAAAGTAAAAATTCAAAAGAAAAAAGCATTGGACCATTTATAAATGGTTTCTCCCATACTGAAAACAGATGTCTGTTTTCAGGAGCAGTATGAAGATCTTTGCTAGGTTACCTTGGGAACTTAAACAAATGAAATTAACACATTAATTAAGTTCTATGAAAAACATCCTTGCTTAATGAAGATCACGTTAAAATGATGGCAGCAGAATCAGAGGATTAGAGTAGCATGCAAGATATGGGAGAATTAGAATAGTATACTTTGATAAAATACAGAATTTTTTTCCTCCAGACCATCTTTAGGCAAAATACTAACAATTAATTACCATAATACACTTAGGGCATCTTACATCTGTGTGAAAACAGTTGCAAAATTATACAATCTGTGAGTGAAAAAAACCCCTAACATTTCATCGATCTCATCCTTTCACTGTGGTATACTTCAAGATCCACTCAGCCCTCGAAAGTACTAAGGTTATCATTACTAATACCAATCAATAATTTAATATTTGACACTAAGATGGATTCCTGTTACTCAAAACCAATTTAATCCAAGGGAGGAAAACAAAAACCATGGTATAAACAGCAAATAAGGGTCATCACTAATTGTTCACAGAATTATTTCTAATATTATCACCATGATTACCAGTACCATATTATGTACTACATTACAAATGTCTCATTACAGAATAATATCAAGCACTTCAAAAAATACCTCAAAAGCATTCAATAATAATTATACCATCTTAGACCCCATTCTTTTTCTCCATCTAAAGTAATAATAAATATAAGCAAGGATGAATCCTTGGCTTTTGTTTCATCGTGGAAAGAGAAGATAAGTCATAATTTTGAACAATCTTACAGAAAATCTTCTGACCTAATCACCTAAAAGCAGACAATTTAATAATTTAAGGTTATGTGTGCAAGAGTCAGTCATGCTAAGAGTTTCTATTTTGAACAGATCAAGTACTATATCCCAGGCACTGTATCACAGGAGCGGAAAACAGACTTGAAAAATAGCTGGAAATAAACTATGAGCATAAATAAAGATGCTCCTCTAACCAGGACAGTTTGGCTCACTGGAATTGTGTGGATATCACCCAAAAGTTAGAAAACTCAATGCACTTCATTTAACACTGATTTATTAGTCACACTGTGCCTGATTAGACAGAACTTGAGCTTTCTGTCAATTAATACTCTGGTTTTTTTGCTCCATGTTTTGCCACACAAATCTGGATAGCAATGAAGCCTGTGAGAATGATAAGTACAGGAAGAGCCTCTTGAAAGCAATGATTGCTGTAATGTCCTACTACATCATCAATGGAGCAGCCATGTGATTGCATAGGTTTTAGGGTTTGTCTTTTTGGGTTTGGGGTTTGAAATTTTTTTCTGTTCTTTGGGTTGTCAAATCATGAATGTTTCACTAAGCTAAAAAATAAATAAAATAAGCTTTCCTAATCTGGCACAATAAGGTATACCATGACATAATTATGAGGCAGAATTGATACATGGTAATAGGATTGTTTCATCGAAGCTCTACATATCAAAATATAGAACAAAGAGACAACTATATATATTAAATGATTATCACAGTGTTATCAGGATGATAATTTAACTCCTGAGGAAATAAAGCAGCAGCAGCATGTATGTGAACATTGATTTTACTCAAAACTGCTCATATCTCAAGGGAAAAAAGTCAGCAGTTTGGGCAGAACTGCTGGCATGTCTCTAAGTCACTGCCCTAAAATAACATTAGCTCGTCACACACACACGTTTTTCTTTCAAGAAGAAAAACTTCCATTTTTATTACAGATATCGCTAGTAATGAAAACACATTGTTTCTCTGCAACGTTAATGTCAATATGCCAAATATCCTACTTAGAAGTATTTGGACAAATAACACCCTTGAGGTTTACTCCATTCATTAATTAACAGGTCTAAATGAGAATAGTGAACAGTTATCAAAACATAGATTCATACATTAATTTTACACAACATTATATGACAGATACCAAAACAAACTAGCTTAGCTTCATCCCACAACAGAAGTGTTTTAGAACCAGTCTTTCCACCCCCTTAATTTCTTAGGAAATCCTAACAATCACATGAGAAGCAGATTTGCACCACAGGATTCCTGAATCAATAAAAGAATTTATTTACTGCATTTTTAAAAGACGTATAAGTGAAATATTACAATAGTGAATATTTCACTTTAAAGATTTCTCATTCCATTATTGTCTTCATAGCTACAACAATCTATTTAAAATTAAAATAACAATAATCACACCTGAAGACCTTGTCCATCTACTGTGACAGAATTCGCTCTTTGCATTTTGTTCCGTTCTCCCAGTTTGTTCATTTGCTGAGGGCAAGTCTTTTCTTTTTTCACTGTTGCCTGTCTTTCCTTGAAAAAAAAAAAAAAAAGAAGAAAAAAGGACAAAACTAAACAATTTAACACACTGTATAACACTATGCAACTGTAACAGAGACTGTACCTCCACACAGTTGTTTTTTGACTAGTGAGTAATGTCAGATTCTACTTTAACGAAAATGAGATCTCAATCAAGTTAATACACAATGTCTGGCCACTTCACATAACATCCATCTATGTGCCTGGACATTCCATAATGACTAGGCAATAGATGGATGAAAAGTGTGCAGTCACAATACAAACTAATGCAGGGATGTGAAAAGATAATCTGACATTAACAGGGCGGCATTCTGAAACTTGAAAGCAAACAATAAAATATAATCAATAAAAGATCAGTAATTTATCAAAATTTCATCCTAACTGCTAGCAAATGCTGGATGCTTCAGAGTATTTTACCACTTTGACAAAATATACCTGGTCTAAACATACCATAATCAATTGTCTGAGTGGCTTTTTATAAAACATGTATTTGGTATCAGAAGCAAAAAAGAAGCTACATCAGATTCTAAGCTGTTGGCAACTCTTGTTGCTGATGCCAAGCACAATGAGATGGTTATTTGAAAGAGGAAAGCTCAGAAGTATGTTGCTGTAATCATATTTCCAAATGTTATCAGGCCATATCACAAAACTTTGAATATAAAAAGAAAAAATCCTTGCTCTTTGTATCTCATTCTGTTTATAATTGTACCCAGCTTGTCCTGGGTTGTCCAAAAAAATGCACCATAAATTAAGACAGCAGATGGTTATCAAATAAAATCAGTGTCCCAAATCCCAACTGCATCCCAGCCATTTTCCTCACCTCACAAGTGTGAGGAGGCTTTAAACTAGTCAGGGGGAATGGGCGGGCACAAAGTTGCTGTAGAAAGGAGCAGGAAAGACACTGTTGCACCCCCTGCAACTGCATTCAGTGACCACTTCATTAAATGTTACCTTTCGCATTCCATACCAGACCAAACCCATCTCTGTGCTACCTCCAATAAAGCCTCAGTGATTGCACTTGCAATCCATGAAACTCTTTCTGGAACAGTTTTTAATGGTAAGAAACATTGACACAGATTCTTGGGAAGGAAGGGAATAACAACTTAATAGTGCCTTCTAACGCAGATGTGAACTGTGAACATTCTTATACCATCTTCATTTTCTTTAAATTTGGAGACTGTTTCAGTCTCAATCTAGTCCTCATGTAAATAGTGGCACAGATCATCCCAGGCTAGTTTGGGCAGCCAGGTGCTTGGAGGAACTGTGGCAATCTGATCATATTTTGTATAAAAGGACTGACAAATATTGTTGTTGTTGGCTAGACTTTGCGAACGAAGATTTTGGGATAAGCCTGCGCAATGGATTTTTTAGGTGAGGCACAGTGTATGCTTGAACTGGCCCCACCCCATTTACTCCTGAGGTTCATTTTGCCACGGCCAAGCACGCTCAGACGGTGACAGTGAGTTCCTTGGCATTCGAACCAGCGTCCTCAGAGGAGGAGCCGGTTCCAGAGGCGGTGACTTACACCATTCGGCCAACGCCCGCCACCCATTTCAGATTAACATTAAGGGAAAAAAAAAAAAAAAAGGAAAAAACCAGCAAACAGAAAAGCAATAATGTCAGGTTGTTGAGCGATCTTGGGAGCCCCACGTGGGTCAGAGCACCAGGGGAAGACCTCGCCTTACCCTCTCTGCCACCGAATGACACAAACGTGGCACTGCAGCCACACCTGCAACACATTTTAATGACAGTGGCAAAACTGACAAATATATGCAACAGGAAAAAAAAACAAAACAAACTAGGGGAGTCTACACAATTTCCTCTATGCAGTGAGATCCCTAGGACATTAGTTAACTGAGCTCTTGGGATGGTTTGAGTAACTTAATCAGTTCAAGGGGAGGTCCAAGAGTCTAGACTAAAATATCATTCATTGCTTTGAAAACAGTAGAAGCAAATAGAGCTAATCACCTCAGCCTTAACCTTCAAAACACAGACAAACACTGTACATATCACTGCTCAAGAAATCACCAACTCTGCACTTATTTGATGATTTTTGAGAAAGTTGAACTAGAAGGACACAGCCAAACACAAACATTTTTGAACTAACACAAATTACTGCATTATTGTACAATTATATTTGTTAGCATCAATGATAGCAAGTAAGATACTTCACTAGGAAGGAATCTTTATACTTCATTACATATTTAAGAAGCTGCTTTGGGGTTTTAAACAACCTTGTGAATAACTAGCCTTAAAAGTCACATCTGTTATAAAAAGGAAGTATAATGTGTTAAATAGAATTTTACATTGTGGACAAATCTGGCTCATGAATAATGGAACATCTTCAAAAATCAAATCAGATGCTAGTAAAAAAATCTAATTTCTAATAAAGATCAGAGATGGAGAACAAATCTTAAAAAGTTTAGGAAAATCTCAAGGTAAAGAATATATTTGTGATAATGCAAAGGAAAATGTAACAGAAGAGCAACAGATCCAGCACACAGAGTTCGCGCATTTAGACAGGTTAAAAAACAAAAAAATATTGTTCACAAGAGATCTACTTACAAAGTGTGGCACTAAAACTCTCCTCACATATATCATGTTTTTATTTAGAAGCATTTATACTCTGCCAAGAACCATGCCCAAATCTGCTGTTATTAATCACTCACAAGCAAAATGCAGTAACAATTACCTAAAGCAAAGTTTTGAATAGTGGGGTTTTTATTCCAACATGATACAAATAGCAGCAAATACCCTCAGCTGACTTAGTCCCACGACTGCTGCATTAGCAACATTTCTTCTCCAATTTATAGTTCCTGTTCCATAAGCAAAACTAGTGCTTGACTCACACAAAGACAACACAAGATTAGGCCAGTCATGTACCTTACACAACATAAAGAAATAAATATATTCATGATACAGAATTGTCTAGAGCATTAATAATCAAAGATGGGTATCTGACTTCAATATCAATAAAGCTCCACTTTCTTCACTGATGATTTTTGAAGAAAGTACAAATAAAGTATTTCATATCACCCATCTGAGTATACCATGATAAATGTCACCATCTTTACCAATAGTATTATATCAAACACTTCTGAAGAAGCTGATGAGAGATTCTGGATTTCCTAAAGTTATATATCCTATAATTTTTCAATATGCATCACACTAATGAGATCTTAGAGTTTGTATGACATAACAATGTGTTTCATAATTCTAATGAATGAATCTATTAATTGAATACAAAAAGATTTACCACTTCATTAAAAAAAAAAAAATCTATTTTAAATATTCTTGTGTAGACCCTTGTTTTATATATGAAATAAAAAAGTCAGTATCTTCCTTTTGGGAACTATAACTTTATTGTAACACTATAAAGGTATCAGAGAGTATCAGGAACTAAACAATGTAATTTTTGAGTGAGGAAAGAACAACTTAATAAAATCATCTGTGGAAAACAGCTTACAAAGTCCAGCAATGTTAAGAAAAATTTGACGTGCATTGATAAAATGGTTTTATAAAATGCAAAAATTTTTTTTTCAAGGGAAGAACTGTTTCCATATCAGCTGTGCTGTATTTAGTATCATGCTAAATAAAGCATACAAAATGATCAATATATCTGTGAACCATTTTGTTTAGTGGACACGCATGAGGCTGACAGATTATACTCAATACATCATTTTGTGCTATTGTGCATTTTGATGGCTCAAAGAATCAAGTTTTTCTGTTCTCTGAATACGTGCCAGAGCACATACCTTTCAAAATTGTATTTACCACAGAAAAATTTTTTCCATCCATTTTTGCACCTTTCATGCCTTATTTTCTCCCCTTTAATTCCCAGTTTGAAGTCAATATCCACTAACTGGAGCTTCAACCATTCAGGATTGCTCTGGAGAGATCACTGCCAGATAAGAGCTACTCAGTTGTGTCTATCCCATATTCATCTAAATAAATTCTTATATAAGACATGGCCTTTCAAATAATAAGATAATATCACCTCTAGATTTTTAGTTCAGCCCCAAAATGCACACCACAGCAAAAAAAAATGTTCAATATCATGATGTGTTAGTACTAGTTTTCCATGGATGCCTCCCATTACGCACCTCAGGGAGCAAACCTCCTAAAGTGGGAAGCGTCTGTTGGAAAAAGAGAATGTTAGATTGCAACGCTGAACAGCTGGGATGGCAAAGGGCGTGGAAAAAGTGTTCACAGGGAATGTTACCTTGCAGCAGTTGTACGTAACAACAAACAGACACGGTGCTTTTTCACACATTTGCACAAGCATACTCTCCTGATGTTTTGGCTGCCACACTATATGATTTATATTCTGAAAAGTATTTGTGGGGTCATTTTAGCACCACCTAAAAATATTAAAAAACCTGAGGACTTTATTCTTTTGAACAGTAAAAAAAGATACAGTGAAAGTTATTTTTATTTTGTCTTCTGTCTTTGAATCCTCATCCAAATCAAAGAAACTTGTTTAAAAAGCCTTCTTATGGTACAACTGACAATGTATACTTCATTAATGTTCAAAAACTGTTTTGACTCTTCCTTTATATAGAAGTAGTCTTTTCCTTTACACAAAACACTATCACACTCTACCATCGGTGTTAGAATAAGATAGATAAACAGTAATTAAGGGCTTACTAAACAGTTACCTATTTACATTTTAACTGCTGACACAGAATCCACAGCCAATGCAGCAAAAATTGCTTTTTATCACCTTGTCTTTTAATCAATAACTGTAAATCTATTTCTGGATTATTTCCTACACAGCTGAAATTATTTAACACAATTTATTTTATAACATGAATCAACAATTTACTTATACATTAAATAGGATTGCAAAGTCATTAGTGAATGGTTAATATCATTACACAGCTTGTCAGGAAACTACCGCAAACTTGAGATAACTTCTGTATGATAATTACTACTTTTATTATATATAGCTTTAGATGGAGCAAATACCCTACTTGGGGCTGACAGTGCATATAGAGAGAACTAAATTTTATGTTAATACACATAAACTAAAACAGTTATTAAAAAAATAAAACCCATATTTTAAAACGTCAAAACTTGAACATGAAAGATTTTGATCAGGAGACTTTGGTCATAGAAGATCAGATGGAATGAATGGAGTATCATGTAAAGATATCCTCAAATGTTTGCATGATGAAGGCCATTAAAGTTTAAATATGTGATTTGCATACCAAACTGATACTTTGGGGTTTTTTTTAGAAACTTGGAAGAAGGTTGTCCCATGACTCCCTGAAGCTATTTTGTTTAATGTCATGGAAATCTACACGGATATAATAATAACAGATTAATACTAGAATAATAATATTAGAATAAGTACTCCTAGATTGTAATTTTGTGAACTCATATGGCACTCAAGATCCTGCTTATAAAAATCCCATTCCATGCAATTTCTGTCCACGATAACCAAATACTAAAAAACACCAAAAACCTCATAACACAACTACCCCAAAATCACAGGGAGCAATCTAACTGCAATATCTATTACATATCATACCCAAGTAATTGTGATTCAGATGTGCTAAAATATTCTGAAAATTGACTTTACAAATTCTCCACATTTTGAGCTCTAATCCTGGGCACATGCTACTTAAAAGGAACACTATTAGGACACCACATTATGCTGTCTTGAAAGGTCATAGAACTGTAGCACAATACCTAACTCTACATCAATAGGCAGAAGCTAAGAGTCATCCTATGGACAAGATTATCAACTAAATATCTAGCAAAACTACTGTCCAGTGAGCTGCATATCACCATACATAGTGGAAAAATAAGGCTTCTAAATTAGAGTTGTCTTGATAGAAACATTTACAGTTACGAAAAAGAAATCACACTATGTCAATCAGGAGGCAGCATTTTGTCACCCACAATACTAGTAGTCAAAATACATGCAAAAATACAAGGCTGGAATGGAGACTTTCATTTTAAGAATACCTTCTAGAACTGCTGACTGCAAGACTTGTTTCTTGTTCTGAACAAGAAATGTAACTATACATATACACGTTGTGTTGTTTGATTAGTTTGTCTAAACAAAGATGTAAAGAATTACACATCAAATCACAATCAAGTCTTTCTCATTTAGCATGTCAGCCTTAGTTCATTCTGCAGACAACCTGCCTTATATCTTGTCCCCATTCAATACACGCATCAACATGCAGTAACAGCAGGGCCCAAGACTTTCAGCTTGATTTGCAACTCAAATATACTTGGGCTATAGCAGTTGATTATATACACTGCCCAAGAAAGACAAAAATTTTAGAAGAGAAGTTTGAAAATAAAACTATATTAAACTTCACTGGAAGAGGATGCAAGCAATGAACTTGAACAGACATCAGAGATGAGTTGTGGGCAGGCAACTAGATATAACTTAAAATGATTGAATGGCTGCCATTTCAGTGTATCAACATCATATTATTTTAACACTGAACTGTGTTTGCTGAACAGATAATTAGTTAGGAAGATACATTTTCCTCCAGGGCAATTATTAATTTCCTTCTGACTTCAAAGAAACGAAAAAGCTCTTAGTGTAGATAAGCACACCATTATATTTCAAGTCTGATTTAGATTCTCAGAACTGACGTTGCAATATGACACACAATTGAATGGGAAAAAAGTGTTCTGTTCTTAAATCTGTTTCAATTGCTAGGTCATTACTTAATATTCAACAACCATATTTAAATTCAACTACCCTCCACTCCCACCCCAAGCATATGTATTGAAAGATCTGTGGGTTTTTATAGTATCTTTGTTCAGAAAACCAGAATAAGGCTAGTACTCAACTTCAAAGGATTTAGTTGCTCATAAAGATGCTTTCTGTGCTCCACATTGAGCTTAGATTCAACTGAACTAAAACTGATCTCTACTATTATAAAAATGTAATAATCATTTTTAATCATTTTAGGATTAAAAACTGGAAAAGGGATCAAGAAAGCTCATTCTTCAACCAGATGCTGCTAATTCCATTTTTCTCTCTCTCCAACTCTGTTTTCCTATGTGAGTAGTGTCTGTGTACCTTACAGGAAAATAGTATTAGCAAAACTTATTACCAGAAATGGCAGAAATATCTATTGAACAAATTGGCATTATAACATAGTCATTAGCTATTCTACCTAGTCTCTCTAAATATTGATAGTCAAGGAAAATTTTAGACAATATTTTCAACTTTAATTCTATTACTTTTTGCCAACATGTCAACACACTTGTTATATTTATCCAAAAGTTTGAAGCCACAGATTACAAAGTATATTATTTAGTTGCATAAGGCATATTTCCTAGCTAAAACATTAATAATAAGCTGTGAATATTGATTTACATGCCCAAATAGAATTAGTTATAAACAAAAGATTTTTGAACATTTATGTTTTTGTACAATAAAATGCCAAACAAAACCAAACTCAAATCAGATAGGTCTGTTTCCTCCACCAAAATATATATTTACATTTTTAGAGAAGAGGTCAAGTGACTTATGACGGTATGTTATATTAGTGTATATAAACAGATTTACTTTATGATGCACAAAAAGTCTATGTATTTTATCTATACCAATTTCTATCTCCATATATATTCTATATTTACATAAATTGAATTTATGCTTAAATGATTCTGTCCTAAGAAGTTCTAACATCTTCACTATACAAAAATCAAATTCATTCACAAGAGAAAAGAAACAAAATGGGAGTTGTTTCAAATTTATCATGATGATCCATTTTTTCCCAGAATGCAAAACAATCCAGTTGAAAATTAAAACAAGGAAATGGACTCAATTTTAAATTTCTTTTTTAATTTCTTGCCTTCAATATTATGCCAGAGTCCCCACTTTTTAAAAGAAACCAGTTACAATAAAGACAGTGATAACTGACACATCTGCTCACATCAAAAGCAGAGTATCTTATGCTTCTCAGTGTACGCCATAATTTCCCTTTTATTCTAAAATTAACGGTTTCAATTATAGTTTTCAAAACAAATGTTAGAAATTAAGTGAAAAATAGTTTATTGTAAAACTCACATAAAAAATTGGAGAATCAAAATCATCATGGATTATGAAAGAAATACACATCTATTAAAGAGAAGTTTTTTACTCGTTGGTTTGTCACCAGCCAAGGCTTTATCTATTTGGTGGGAAATTGAAAATCTAATTATGTTTCTATAAATATAAATATCAATTAGAACATCCAATAAATGAAGCAAAGTAAAGGAAGGCATGAAGTGAAAACGCCAAAATGTTTGCTAGTATTTTTCTTTTTCTGCCTTATAAAGGGGGTAGGGGACAGAACCTGTATCATAAGCAGAGACCAATTTTTTTCTTCACTACTCACTCATCTCATTCCAATACCCAGTTTTTAACTTGGTTATGATCTAATTCTGTACTCTTGGTAGGCTAGGATTCAATTGAGTTAAAGATTTTTAAACTCACTGCCAGTCAGCCTTATCATGAACTTTCATTATGTGCATGTAATTAATTGGGTCCAATGAACAATATCAGCACTGAGTTATAGACTTTTCCCCCCCACCATATAATTAGAATATAATTACCCACAGGATATCAGAATGATGCAAAACCTTTCCTCTAAATGTGCCCTCATTAGGAAACAAGTCTCAATGTACATTTATTCAATCAGTATGAATTAATTAAAATGTTACTGAAATAAAAGAGAGTAACATTAAAGTGTATCTGACATCTATTAAAAGACTATCACTTGAGATCTGCACATACAGTTTATAACAAAACTCATTTAACTTGAACAAAAAACTTCACCATACAACAAGCCTAATATATGGTAAAAAGAAAACAGACTAGTTTTAAAGTTCACAGATTATATTTTACTAAAACATTTAAAATTACTGCAGTGAGATATTAAAAATCTTTGTAAGACCTTGAATCTAGACAGATATGTCATGCTTTCATGATGTACACAGTATCAACTGAGTGAGTTTCCCCATCATTTCTTCTTCAGCCGACGATGTGGCTTATCATACTTAGGAATAACATTTAACAAGTTCTATTTAGTACAGTTTTGAAGATGGGAGTCCCTTTATTTACCATCTTTCAGATGACCAGGCATTTCCGTTCTCTCTCCAGCCATTAAGAGTCACACTATTTTAGAGAAATCTCTCCTGTGTCTAAAGAGATTCTAAATTATTAGTTTACAACAGACACTTGAACTGAGACAGCTGTGTTTAGGGGTAAGGAAACTGTCACTTTTTGTGATATTAACATCTGGAAGGGTAATTTTTTACATCTATTTTTCACAGCTGAAATAGTGATTTTGCACGTCAATGGATATCTAGGAAATGGATAAACTGAGATGACATGGACCTGAACAACAAATTGCAGCTGAAAAGATCAGTTTGGTAGCACTGGCATAATACACGAGTCTGTGAAATGCAATTTATGAAGAAGTCCTTTATCTCTGTAGAAATCGCTGAGGCTGGACTTCACAAAGACTGAAGAAACAAGACATGAGACATGGTGGATGAAAGAGGCAAAAGTATGAATGTCCTTAGTTCCACAAAAGAGAAAAGATGAGAAGGGATTTATTCTATACTCATGAAGGAAAACTTATGAGAAGTCTTCTTGGTCTGAGATGAACTCTGCAGTTTCCTGGAAGAAATATAGACTTCCAAAGTTGCAGGTTGTAGAGAGGACCAACATTTTTAGGAGATCAAACATACAATATTTTTCATCTTGCTGTTTTCCCACAACTCTTATAACTTACTCTGTGGGAGAATAAAATACATTCTTCTCTGATAACAAGCTGGTACAACAAGTATTGTGGTTATCTGCTTTTATTTACCTTCCACATATATGTAGCATTGCAAGAACATTATTGTTCAGCTAATCACTGAAGCTAAATTTGTGGTCCTAGGTGAAGGACCCTTACTGTACCAGGTATATCAGATTTGATGTGTCTGAACATATAATTATTATTAACAAACACTTAATATTGCATCTTTAGAAAATCTGACAAAGATATATTCACTGGTTTTGCTGTCATTATTGAGAGTGCTGGTTTCACATATGTGGTAGTTTTTCTGTAGGCCTTCCCTAGAAACCGGGATACAAAACCAAGGAAGTATTCCATATCATTCCCTTACGTAATCAGGTGTATAAAGACAGGAGGGAGTTTCCTATCTGTTTTCTCTTTTGCTCTCCTTCTCTCTCGCTTGTCGGGTGGACACGGAGCCGGCAGTTCCCGGTGTTTAGGCCTCGGCTTATCTCTCTGAGCTCAGGCCTGG
>VXAU01004425.1:29653-64159 GCA_013399695.1 Formicarius rufipectus | reverse complement strand
TTTTACTAGGTTTTTTTTCCCTTTTGTTGGGAGTGGGGTGGGGAGAGCTAGCCGGCACATATTTGTGTTTGGCGGGGAGCTTAGCAAACCCGACACAACATACTTTGAAGCATTATTTTTCTCAAAAGTAATCCCCCTAACAGGAAGTGGGAGAAATTAATCAAAATTACTTGCACAAATAATATGCACACAATAACCAATCACTTTTAGAAGGAATTGCTCTTAGCTAGGTCACTGAGGTATTATTTGTAACATAAGTACACTCAGGATTTTAATGCATTTTGGGAAGAAACTACAAGATGAACAAATATACTACAAAACTATTAAGTCCCTGTTAAATCATAATAAAATACATTTTCCATTCCTAACAATATACATTGTTCTGAAACACCTGTCCTATGTTACACTGTTGGTAATGTGATTCTGATACAGGAAAACATATATACTTCTGCTTATGTTTTCAAAATTTGGAGATAAAACAAACTTGTTAAAGGGTGATTTGACTCTAGAGTGGTTTTACATACCCTCTAAACAACTTAACTAAACTGCAATTGTGGAATAAAAATCTTAATTTCTCTATTCTTCTTCCTCTCCAGAAAAGAAAATGGAGTTACACCAAGATGAAATTTCATGCTGAGGTTTTATTCCATTTATAACAATGGCAAGTGACAAATAACATTAAAATGAAAACAGCCCAATAGCAAAATCATAAACTCCAGATGCTGACTTCTAAGTATGATCTAAAATCCTGAAAATTAAATAATATAACGCAGACTGTAATCATCCAACAAACTTAAATCTTTAAATCTTAAATCTTTAAAAAGATTTTAAAGCATTTCATAAATATTAAAGTCAGGTTTCCATTGTTTTACCTTCATTGAGAGCAATGGAATAATCCCTGATTAGGCAAGTAGAGGGCCAAAGTCTAGCACCTTTTCCTTTGTGGATTTATGAACAGTCAAAAGGATTAATCAGAAAACAAGTAATTTACAATAGGCATGAATACTATAGTTGCTAGTGATGAGAAACTGGCTTAAGACTAGGAGGTATATTTTCTTGTTCTTCCTCCCTGCCATAAATTATTCTTAAATTCAAGCATTTCTTACTACAAAATATATTTAAAGAGGACCACTCATCTGTTCTCTTATGAATATGATGATGCCATGACTTTCATCGGCATAAAATATCCACTTTAATATGTGAATACATAAGTTAATTCTCCAGCTCATTTTTAATGATAAAATAGTCAGCTCTTTTCTGTACAACCTACACATAGCATGCATTTTTATTTTCATTGAATTGAGTTATTGTTTTTGTGGACAGAGAAATTTACCACCCATGACTGCAGAATAAAATATACCATAATATTGATGCATAGCTTACTGCAAGACCAGTGTCATCATTCTGGGTAACCTCCGGCTTAGATCAGAGACCTCAGCATTGCAGATATACAATATGCATCCCAAGCAAAAACTGCTCATAAGAATAACTTCATTATTCTGGGAAGTTGGATCTATAAAAGATGTAAAATGTAGAAGTGTTCTGCCTATACAGTTTCTGGTAAGTACAGTCTGAATAAGTGATAAAACCTGAGTCAGCTTCAGTTATAATATGCCCTACAGAAAATTCATTCGCACGTAAAGGAAAATGCAATATGTAGAGGGTAAACATGCTTATGCCTACAAACTGATCAGCCAGGATTACACATTTCATTTAAGGTTCACATAGTCTGGTGAATTCAACAAATACCTGTCAGTCAGTCCCAGCACAGTTTTAATGCTGTGTATGAGAGCAGACTACATCTGAAATAAACATAAGGACAACTCACCAGTACTACTGGGCAGATTGACGTGGGTGGTAAGATATGGTCCTTCAAGGGTCCACAGTCGCATTCAGGTTTCAGATGTGAAGCACACTTATTATGCAACTGCAAGAAGTCATAAAATGAAGATTCTACTTAAATCTTTTATAGCATAAGGAAATGGGCATCCTAGAGTGCGGTGAGTTTCATTAACCTAATTAGTACTAGAAGGAAAATGAAACACTGCAGTGGAACACCTCCTAGAACTGACCAAATCAGTGAATTTATACTGAAGAAAGAACAGTGGATTACAGTATTTTTCCGTTTGGAAACCGAATGTATGGATCAGCACACACACAAAAAAAGAATCTTGTATGGCAGTACAGTAACATCAGCATAGCATTATCAGTGAACCTTTATTTCAGAAGAGAGCTTCTTGCACCAAGACAGTTCTACTCTGTCTACTAGTTCTAGTACCACTAGTGACAGTTCTACTAGTCTACTAGTCACTACTGTGACTAGCTCACAGTAGCCTTTGGTTTAACTCAGTTTCTTACCTGAACCTGATAGTCACTACTGATTCAAATATAAGAGAATAACATATGAAAATCTAAGAGTTTTAAGCAGCATTGGGTAAATTTTGGTCTGGATAGATTTAATGTTCAGACTTCCACTGACTGCTGAGGAACATGAATTACTCTATCTTTTCCTAATTTATTCTTAGCATTCATCCAGTTTTCTTGAAAAAAAATGACAAGAGTTTCACTCTGAAAACATGAAGAGAATATCTTCAGGTCTGCTGAACAAAAGAGTATTGGTTTCCTTCTGTATTGCTATAAAGGTTGAAGGGAAAAATATGTATCCAGCATCAACATAAAATGGCAACAAGTAATGGCAAATTTATGGAACTATTTTTCATTAGCAATAAAGAGTTCTTGTTGACAATTTATAATTTAACTCAATCCAAATATCTCTAAATATCCAGCCACATAATACAAAGGCACAGTTGTGTTCTTGGATCATGCAAAACATTCAGATTTAATTGATATACTTCATAATATAATTAGAGATAGTAAAAATAAAATAAACTCCATATTGTGAAACTTTGTCAAAGGTTATATATTGGACTCAGTGATCTTTAAGGTCTTTTCCAACATAAATTGCTCTGTTTCTATGTCTGTACTGATTTAATAAACTGTGCATTAAGGTCTTCAGGTAACTTCCATTTCCCATAGAGATAAATATTTTTGAGAAGAATAGCAGTAGAGAAGAATACCTAGTAGAATAGGTAGCATACAGCATTAGTTCAACAGGTTCAATACCTGTTACTAAATCTGTAGTTCAATGTCTGCATCTGTAACTCCTATTTTTCCAATGACTGATTCATTTTCCCTTAGACAATTTAACTTGTATAAACTCTATTAAAATTACAATAAAATTGTACTAAGTGCTGATATATATAAACCTTTACCTGTAATATGATCTTCATAAACTTATCCGGTACAGTTAATGTTGACATAACACTTCTGAATTTTGAACTGAATGGCACATAATATTAGCCCTGTCCATATTCATTTATACTGCAAAGTTACTTTTTTAAGCAGTTACTTAGCAACAGCAAATAAAAGTCCAACAAGTTTTGATTTATTCTGAGCACTAAAGCCTTATTGTGAGGGTATTTTAGTAGCCCTGTAATATAAATCATTTGTCATGCTAATTCTCTGCCTCAGTGTTAAGGTTACTTGTACCATAATTAATGCACACCAGGCCACGTTACATCAAATGAAAGTATCTTCACACATTCAGTGGTAATTAGCAGCTTTGCTACTCGGTGGCATGCAAACTTATCTATGAAAAAACAGCTTAATTTTCTTATTAGTCTCTACTGATCTCTGAACAGAACTGGTGCAAAACAGACTACAGAAATGGTAGAACTTATGTAGCTTTAATGAAAATAAGACTTTGACATGATAAAATAATCTGCATCCCTTCTCCAAAAAAAAAAAAAAATTATAGCAGGTTTTACACACATTTCCAAAAACCCCCCCTTTAAATACAGATTCTGTGGAATATCACATTCCTCACAGAACTGGAAATAAGAAAAAATGTATTTGCTGGAAGCAAAATGAAGAAAATAAAAACATTTATATGACCATGGTAGGTAACTACAGAGTACATGGGAGAAGGATCATGGGCTTGGCTGAAAACTCAGTATAGGAAGCCTCTCAGTGAAAAACATCTCTAAATTTTGGGACTTTATTCAGTTACTTACCGTCAGAAGTGACCCCATTAAGTTGTAAGAACATATATTTAAAATGCATGAAAGAGGCTCAGAATTAGTTGTGTAATAGCTCGCATCCTCTTAGATTACAAGCTGTAACTGCATGGTACAAGAAGTTGAAAAATATATGAAGGATGTGATGATAATTATGTCACTTCAGAATATCCATTTGAAAATCATGCATTTGATAGAAAGTTAAACCACATCTTTTTCTGTAATGAAGCTATTTATATTAGGAAAAGTTATTGCAATAGAGTATATCAAATACAAAAAATTGAAAGAAAAGTGAATTGGAATAATCTGCAGTNATTACTTTTACAAAAAATAAAGGTATTTAAATTACTGTTAGAAATACAAAAATATTACAGTTGCAAAACTGTAAAACTCAGATACAAAGTTTTCAATTTTGGCTGTCAAAGAATAAAGACCCTTTTAAAACTGGAATTTTGATATTCAGGCATTTAAATAGGCACACATATACTTCAGATATGTTCAAAATAATTTAGCCTCTTCCTTTCCTTTACAGTGATTTCAATTATAAATAATGCCTCTGTACTTGTGAATAACAGTTCCTATGAAATACTCTGAATCTTGACATTCATCTTCAAGGAGTACAAAACCATTACAAATCTGATCCAGATTCACATGAAATAGAGAGGAAAATAATTTCTACCTAGGACATACAGACTTATAAACTTCCTTTGCCTTTAAGAGGGAACCTTGCACAACACATTTTTTGAATGATATATACATATTACATTGATGTAAACACTTCTACGTAGGGAGCAGAACACTCTTATTTGTCTTGCTAAACACATATAGCCATCGCCTAAATTTAATTATCTGCATGCAAAAATTTTTGGATTGTGTACTCTATTATCTACACAAATTATCCAAATTTTGACAGCAATCTGGACTACATATTTGCTTTCTTCTAAAATATTGGGGTTTAAATAATCATAACAGCTTATCACTGAAAGTATCCTGGATCTATTTTCTTTGATGATATTTCGTATTTTGTATTCTTATGTTAAAAATGTCATAAAACACTCTAAGTTGTATGTTGAAAACAAACATTCACTAATGCCTCAGTCTCATACTAAAGCACTGAACAAACAACTGCTGTTCCATAACAATAATAATAATGATATCAGCAAAAGCCCGTGAAGAAGGCTGAATCTCTTTCCATTTAGATTTAAATCCTGCCCCAGCTAGAAACAGAAATACTAGCATTGCTCCTTCTAGCATGAAGATCTCACTTTAAGGGCAGTGTTCCCTGAATGTCATTAGTTCTAGTTATTGGTTTCTGCTGAATAAGGAGTGCACAAAAGTTGTATATATTAGACTTGGTGCACAGATCAGTACATTATCAGCATGTCTCTGCTATTGTTCCCTGACACTTGGAATCACTGTATTTTACCAGATGTCCTCAATTTCATTTGCCTGCCAGTGTACCACAGATTAGGATTTTGCCCTGGTGTCACAGTGACCTTGATTTTCCCTAGTACTGAAAACTCCTTAGTAATCTTTCTGTAGTGTAGATTGGGAATTCTGCTCCCTAGAGTGGCATACATTATCTTCACCTGGATATTGTCATGAAGTAAAGCACACCTTTAAGTGCATTTGTTTGCCACAGTTAAGGAGTCCTAAGAGTATTCTGCATGTACCACTCCTTAAACACAATAGCCATTGCTAATGACAAAATTGAATGAGACCTTTCAAATTATGCGGCTATAGAAAGTTATTCTATGACTTTCTCTCTCTAACCCATGCTAAAGGTTTTACTGTAGTATACTCACTGTGATCTGACACCAAACACAGTGAAGTCCAGTCAAGCCTTGGTAACATTTTATAGTTTTGTGACACTTATCACATTTTGTCGGACAGTTTCCTTCTACCCAGAAATGGTGCATTACCTGCAAAAGAAATATTTGGATATACACAGAGTTACTAAATAAATAGGTACATGGCAAAGTTAATACAATCCCCAAACTTACTTCAGCATTCTTTTTAGACTTCACATAAGTTTTGATGCAAGATGCAGGAGCTCTTGAGACACAGCGTTCGTGGACTGTATACTTGCAAACTGGAAAAAAACAAACACAGAAAGAGATGTTGAGGTAATGGTGATTCTGACTACATTTCTATGAAACAGATAACATTACCAGCATGTCACCTCTGAATAATCAATCCAATCAGTCAATGAAAACTCAAACTAGACTGCTTTTTCCATGGAATACAAAAGGCCAATTAGAACAGGAAATGTTATGCAAGTGAGAAATCCAAGAATGCACTACCATTGCATAACAGGAAATGCTTAATTAAATCACAGATTGCTAAATTTTTTCACAATAATTCCCAAATGACAAAATATTAAAGACAAATTGATGACTGCCAAATGGTGTTATTTGCCAGTAGGAAGAAATCCATATTTTACAAACTATAGGCATGAGAGCAGCTGACAAGCACAAAAATAAAAGCCAATGAATTTATGCTGTTCCTTCTATTGATTTGTATATCTTAAATGGCTTATTAGTCCATTTTCAAATAGCAATTGTGTTCATGCATTCCATGTAACCACCATAACTACTTTAACTCTTGCTTTCTGAAACACCAACTCTTGAGAAGCTTTAGGTAACTGATACAATTGACCAGGTCTGTGAAGATCACACTAGCTGCATTTGGAAAACATACAAATGTCAGGGTACACAGCAAAGCTCTCTTGACCTCAATGACACAACGGTGCCAAAATGATGAAATAACACTACAGCATATGTCTGCATTCAGTAGAGGCAACCATTAAAAACTGAGAATGAATTTCTCCCTGCACAGTATATGTCTCACGCTTTTGACCTCGAGAGCAATTAAGCACAAAGTACTTCTAAACACCTTGCTTGCACCTATTACACAAACCCAGTGGGAGGCGCAGCCATTAATCAGACAAACAGCAGGGAGTAACATTGTTGATTGGACCATGGAGGGATGGCGAGGCACCCTACGATTTCCTCTTTCTTTTTTTTCCTCCCACACAATCTAAAATGCAAATAATGAAATCTATAGCAATTCTTTGGAAATACACTGAAGAAAAAGTGAGATAAGGAAATCGTGAAATAGTTTTTTAAGCAGGTTCATGCCTCTTGCTGCATGAAGCAACTGAAAGGAGCATGTGGAAGTTCTTCAGATATTTTGAGAGCATTGTTCTCACAAATAAATGCCAGGCACAGTAACAAGCACTAAAGAGGTACACTGCAGCAGAAAAAAAATGCAGCTCTTGCAAGGCTGGTCTTTTCAGGGCAGTTTACTTTACATAATTCATCTATGTATTTCTGATAACTACTGAAGAATGTGACCTACATTATTTGTTCGGTAGAGTTTTCTCTTTCAAACATATATGGGTCTTACACTTCAGAAGAATTAACATCAGTCTGACATAAAAGAATATTAAATAATATAACATTTCAAGATCTAATAGTCAAATCAGCATTATACATATACGTATATTCTTGTTATTGTCATCAGCATTTAACAACCTGAAGTTATGGAATTTCTAGTTTTCTGAATTTTAATAAATGTATCTCTCTCATTTCATAGTATTGTGAATGAAATTATATGATGTGAAAATACATACAAGGATTTACATCCAAATTATGTTTTAAACAGATCTGTGTCCCATAAAGGAGAAACAGTCAATTTAAAACACTAATTCATTCAGGCAAATCTCAAATTATCAATAGAACTATACAGACAAAAAGGTCTTGATCAGCTATGATGGGCTATTTTTCATACCAAAAATGGAGAAAGTAAGTTACACTCAGAAACTGATTCATTTACCCAGAAGAACAATGACAGGTGACTTGGTACCATCCCACAAAGAATACAGTGGGTACTAAAGATCTCATTAATCTAATGGAGCAGGGTATAACATAAGCCAATCATTTGCACCATCTACAATACCTATTCAAGTCATGAAATAGGTCTTAAAAAGGTTTAATCATGGGAACACACCTCAAAAGAGTGATACAGATAATCCATCTCTTGAAACACTCAAATGGAGACAAGATATGTTTCAGCAAGCCTTGGTTTCTCAAGACACAGATTATGAGCTGGTCAAACACAGATTATTAGGATATACACAGACACAGTTCAAGGAACTGAAAACTAATAACTGCACCTAATAATCTAAAGGAGGTCAAAATGTGTGGATTGTGATTTATGATTACAAACCGAGTAACTACACAAAACATTAGAACTGTTACAGAAACTTGAGCTCCTGGAAACTGAGATTCTGACCTTTACAAGTGACAAAACAAGAATTCCATGCAAAATTTGAATCAACAAACATGGGACTTAGATGTTTGTCAAGCTGATACCTATTAAAGAATATGCATAGTTATCAACAAGAACAAAAGAGGACTAATAAAACTATAAGGCTGAAAGTTGAGCATGGCATTTCCTAATAGAAAATTAATAAAAAACAAACCCAAGAATTAAAAACCTCTGGCAGATTCCAAAAAGAACTAACAGTGATATCTCTTATAAAACAGAAAACTTCCTCAAACAACACATTTAAGAGCGAAATATACTGAAAAATTTAAAAAGGAACCTTGAGCGCTCAAGCATAAAAGACAAGAGAGAGACACTACTGTGCTGTTAATGGCTTTGTACTAGGAAGCTCCTTGTTCTTTGTAACGCGGCAAGAGAAGCATTTCTAGGAAAAGACATGTATGCAAATGGCCACCAAAATGCTCATACTCACAAGAACAGCAGAGACCTTGCTTGCCTACTCCGATTAGCATATTCAAACAAAGATTACAGTAGGCAGGCTTGTTAAAGTGTTTCAATCTCCATACGTGCTGCCCATCATCTTTCACATTCTGCACAGGACATAAAAGAAACAGGTTTCACTTAAAAAAATAAACAATGAAATATATAAGTGCCAATACAAATTGGAGATTGACTCAAGAACACAAAAGACAAGCTATTACTTTATTTAATACTCTGCACCAGATCACAGTATAATCATTCTAAATACACAGGCAATGATACAATAAAAGAATTGTTCAGAAGTTCATGGACATCCATGTGTTCCAAAAACAACTCAGATTAAACACCAGACTGCTCTCACCACTGCAACTCATTTCTATCAATATTATCTAGCCTGATATTAGATTACAGCTAGTATTAAAAATAAAATTTGTTCTGGACTAATCCTTAAAATAAAAGTGCTTAAGGTTAGAAGATAAAACTCCACAAAACAAACAAGAGAAAGGTTTTTTTAAAAAAAAATTACACAGATATTCTCAATGATTCTTAGAATTAGCAACATGCACCAGCATATTTGATGTGGGAAAACTAACTACACCACAGTAACTATTGCCAACTTTATGTTATACTGCCAGTAATCTATCAAGACCCACATATTTAAGTGTGAGATTTCCATCCCAAAAATGGAATTCCTTACTTTTAAGCCTGCAGTTTTCAATCACCTGTAGTACTATACTCAAATCTTGCATGAATAAATCGATCAACTGAGTGACACTATTTAGGGGCCCATTGTAACTTATGCAAACCACTAAAACATTGTCAAGCCATTTATATTTATGAAAGTATGCTTTCTGTGGAATTATTATCTTCTTCCTTCTTAATGGAATCATTCTGAGACCTCATTGTTGTTTGAAGGTTTATAAAATGCTGTGCACTTGGTACAGATGTCGAATTCTCTAAATTTACCAAATATAATATCCAGTGGAATAAAGGCAGTTAATGTCTATGCTGAAACTCTATAGTCTTCTTGGTCATGTCATTGCCAAAAAGAAATTGTCACATAGCTAAAGAAAGTCACACCAACCTGTGCTTCTCAGAAACCACAACAGCAGCTGTTTTTTATCCAGTTTCTGATTTCTCACATCAAACCATTATTACTATTACTTGTCATCATATATATATGATATTCCTGAATAGATTTTGCAGTAATATGATGCTTTTTACTGATAAGGACAGTCAATGTAAATTAGTAGGCATATATTTTAATAACAATTCAGTTTTGTCCTATACTACCATATACTGTACATGTTATGTCCTTAAAAATCAGTATTACTCTGTTCTAGGAGTTAGCTGATACAATAGTCAAATATGATGAAGACTTCTTCATCCTTGTGGGCAAAATAAAATAAATCCTGCAGGAAAGCCAGCACTCTTAAGAAATTTAGAATGTTTGGTTCAAAGCTAGGTCTAAGTCTGAACACAACTTTGATTATCACCTGCAAATTACCTGGAAACAAAAGAAACTGAACTCAGTTGAAGTATTTTTTTTTCTCTAATGAGGGATCAGGATGAGAGTCTAAGTGGAGCTCTCCCAATATTATCAGCAGGAGTTCAAATGCCATCTCTGACAGCTGGGCAACGTCAGGGTCCGCTTTCTGCACAAAAAGCACAGCAGATGCCTAATGTGGGATTCTCAGGCTGGCAAAGAGCGTGGAAGATTTCCAGTTTCCCCTGAAGAAGCAGAAATAGATTCTGCAGCTGTGAAGTACTAGAACCCTGTCAAGCTCCTTCATGACTGGCAGCTGATAAGGATGCATTTCATTAAACTGAGCTCTGTAACTCCTATTTATCTTCACATCTTACTACCACATTCACCACACATTTTTAAAGTGTTGTTAAACTACAGTACAGTAGGTGAGTTTCAAGTCTGCTGAAAGTAGACAATAAAGACCATGTAAATTCTTCTGGAAAAAAAAAAAAAAAACACCAAAAAACCCCCCCAAAAAACCAGCAAATGTACACTTTGATTTTAACATCACTCTGGTCATCAACAGATAGTCATAAACCACAAGCACTTAAAATGTGAGCTGACAAGCCTTTCTTAGAAAAATACTTGCTGTTTATGAAAATTAATCACAATTCATATTTATGCATAAACTTACCCCTCTTCTACATTAGTTTTGTGTTAATTTTTCATTTTAATTTTATTTTTAAAGAATGACCATTACATGTGAACATGCTGCTTCTTATTTGAACAGAACATATGGTCTAACTTAGTTGGCATTTTCCTTATCAGAAAAACAAACAAGCCTTGATGTGGGTGTTCTGCCAATTAAAACACTTAGCTGTGTTACAGACTGCAACTGATGCAAATCCATTACATAAACACAATACACTTTTGGAAAAGAGCAAATTAAATTTTTGCTCTTGTAAATTACCAAAAATAAGCAATAAAGTGGTCTGTATGATTATGCATGCATATAACTTTTTAAAACACTGCCAAGAAAAAAAAAAAAAAAAAGAGACATAATACAAAATAAAGTCCCCTCAATGCAAGTCTTTAAGTATGAATAAAATCCACAATTCTGACACATCAGTGCATTTACTGACATTAACTCATTTTGATTCTATATCCTGAGAACGAGTTTAAAAACAAAGAGACATTAAGAAGATCCCAAAGCAGAGCAGGTACAGTAAAAATCTCTTCCTCACTTCATTATGCACATCACTGAAAATCAAGCCTCCATATGTCATATACAGACTTTAACACATAATGACAACAGTAACATTTATTTGGGCAATAATAGTTCTCTTAACTTATAGTCCTGACCCTTCTACCATGGATTTGACTGCCAAAATGACCTGACCTTAAAGAGCAAGTCAGCTGTAAAAGAGCCAGATTAGAATTAGTGGGAAATTATATGCTGTCACAGAATTCAGCTACACATTCCTAATCGGGTTTAATATTAACTTACTTCAGCTTTTTCTGTATTTGTACATAAAAGCAGCCAAGGTGATCCTCAGGTTTCAAGCCCAAAATTCAAGATTTCGAGACTTGAAAAAGGTAATGAAATCACTGACAAATTTTGATCCTAGCAAACATGTCCTCTTAAAACAGCTACAGCGTGTCTAATATCAGCATGCTCAGACTTTTCTGAGACAAGTCAGTAACAAGCATCCAAACGAGAAGGATGTTATTGAGTGTCTGTTACTCTTTCCCTGCCTGATCTTTTGCTTCCATTTATTCTAAAAATAGACAAATTTGTGTACATGACTTGTTCAAGACAATTTTATGACTGATCTTCTGGTATTGTTCAGTCAGTGGGAAGGTGAGAAGAGTGTCCATTAAACTATGCAGCATCTCGTTGTAATACAAATGCAGTTATGTTCTATACACATTTGTTTGGCTCTCAGCAAAGAATTCCTACCAGGTTTTGCTTCATTCATTTTGGGAAGAGCGGGTTTTAAGTCTGTTCTGGTTCAATTGCAGAGGGAGTAATCTCATTCTAGAGATAATCTATTCGGGAGGGCTCTTCACTTCTTATTTCTGAGATATTTTGTGTGTATGTTGGAGAAAGCAAAACAAAACAAAACACTTCGACAGCCTTCATCCATGCACTCATCCAGAAATAAAAAAAGGAGCACTAGAGGGAAAATCACTTTAAAAAGCTTCATAAATAGCCAAAGGACGTTTCCCTGTCCCCAGATTTGTAGCTATCATCTGAAAAGACTCCAATGCTGCAGAAATTAAATTGTAAATAACAGTAAGTTTATATAGCTTCACGAAATACCATTTATTTTATACCTTATATACAGAACAGCCCCTGACTTTTCCTGTGCTTCTATCAACCTAAGGACAAAAGGAAGAGCGGGACTGTAGTACAGAAAGACATTTGAAAATTCCCTTCAAGGAAGTGGGAACTAGCACAGCCTAAAAGTCGGGAGCGCTGTCAAGAGCAGGCAGGAGAGCTTTCTGTAGCAGCGCTTCTGCCAAGGTCTCACCACGTATTGACATTGCGCTCTCTGCTGTCAAGGCCGTGGAATGACACCGGGAAAACGCCGCCCATTATGCCTTGGAGGGGAATCTGCATCCAGCTGGGAAGGAGCTACGGCTTCTAGCAGGGAGTTGAATGGAATGTATTTATGCATGTATGGAAATAGTATATGGTGCACCGGTACTTCAGCCTTTCAGAAAAGTCACCTGCCATACTTCAGGCAGGACTCAGAGACACGTCACTCGGGTCAATAAAAGGCCAGATCATCCTCTATCTTCACTGAACAAAAGAGAAGTCTATGAATCTGCCCAGCAGTCATTTCAAACTTCATCCTGAGAAGGACTCCTCACAGTACTAGAGATCCCACTCCAGACTTGCAAATGTTTGTATGTCTCCAGTCTGGTTCCACTTTAATATATTCAGAGCTCAAATAGTAAGGCAATAATAATGTAAAATATAATGTAAAAAGCAGTATTTCCCAAGTGTGCTTTCACACTCAAGTATTCCATCCCATATTTAATTAAAAAAAAAATTAAATATTTGCTGCTTGAGGATCCAAAATCAAATTGTGAGAGTATTTTCTTACAATTTAATTGAAGCATAGTCACAATCCAACACAAATGTCTGTCCCACTGAAACTTACCTTGATTTAAAAGGTGAACTAGGTTGAAAATTACAATCAATGACTTAAAATAAAGGCATATGGGTCTTATTACAGATTGTTGATGACTTTATGAAGCATTTACTGTTGTTCAATTTCTCGCTCACCTTGAGGCAGCTTTTCAGCAAGTGCACAGTACCAGGTACAGTGCAACCATGACATCTAGTGGCCAGTGGAGAGAAAACACTTTACTAAAACGAGATTTTTTTTTTTTTTAAAACTCTAGCACTTACGAACTTGCGTTTTACACCTACTGTCCGTACAATCACTGACAAAGGTGTTAGTAATGATCCATTAAAAAAGAAGTGAGACCAAAGTATCTGACATGGGATACCTTACAAGAGAAATGAAGTACTTTTACCCTAGCAGGGTGGAATAATATTGTACAAAAGTGAAACTCCTATCAAATTGCAGAGTACAATGCATATGACTGACAAAACCTGTCATTAAGAGCCTTTTTCCCCCTCATATTACAAAGGAAACTTTAAGCAATGCTAGGAGCATCAACAGGGTAACTCTCCACCTTCACTTACAATGTTAATCTAAAATTAATGCACAGTGAAATAAAAAGGTCAGAAACTGAAGGTTTCTACTGCGGAGAAGCAGAATAAATAGCCTACTGGCCACTAGTGTGCAACAGGCCATTTCCCAGAAGTGCAATTACCAACCCGTAGTACTGCAGTGATATCTTTGTTCAATTGTGCTTGGATAGGAAACAAACTAACTATTGCCTTAAGATGCAAAAGTAAATTTGGAAAGTTGATGATGACTGTGAAAATTGCAGACTGAAGTGTGACACTCAGAAAAAAACTCTACCTCATATACCTGTTATTAAAAATTACATCACACAGAATAACTATTTACAGTTAACATTTTCTTCATGAAATTCTAATTGTACATGAGAGAATTTCTGAGAAAAAAATCCATGAAACTGGAAAAACTAAAAATCAGAGTACGAATTATGGGTCTTAACAACAAAGATTTCAGTAGGTTCGGCACAGCATTCAGCCACTTCTAACTAGAAAAAGGATAGTCATCCAAGTACAAATGGATTATACATGTAAACAATCCCAAGGTCTTTACTTCTAAAATAAATTGCCAAATAGCATGTGTATCACAGAACCCCCGAGAGAAGAAAAAACAATTAAGTTATTATTTAAATTCCTTATGTTGCACCCAAACTGTATTTTTTAGCATATCAATTGCCTGACAAAGCATGAACATTTGAATAGACTGGTTTTATTCTGGAACATTTTCAGAGAAAAAACTCTGTATTTCTAAATTCTACCTTCACAGAAACTCCAAAATCAAATCTTACGAGGAAATAGAGGATAAAACAAACTGGATATTTAGGTTGATTTCCTAGGGAAATTAGACTTTTCTATTGTCTTTGTCCCATTATCTCCCTGACTCCAAACTGCACCAGCAACTTGGAAATTAGTTTAATAATCTCAAAGAAATTTGAAAGAGCACTAAAGATGTCATGAAAGTCTAGGGGAAAAGGGGAAGAGGAGAGGTTAGAAAGAAAGGGAGAAAGACAGAAAGAATGCACACAGAATGGAAATTTGGCAGATTTCCTTGTAACTGTTTTGACTTGCTAACAGGTAGCTAGCTAACACCTGTAGTAACACCCTAATACCACCCTTAGATATATATGGTGATTACTGCTGAGGTGAGAGGCCAAAGAGCACAAAACTGTGAGATTAGGCTATCTCAACACCACTGCTCATAAACACTAACTTGTTTATTCTTTTATTTTTATATAATATAGTTCCATACTTAAATGTTACTTGTTTTCAGTTATTGTAAGTAAATTATCTAATACAGTATGTAATAAAAACTCATTGAAAGGCTTTAAATGTAATACAGAACTTTTATGACATCTGAGCTTTCTAGATAGCTGTTAAAGGAAACTAAGGATTAAGTAGAAGCAATGTAGCTGAATTCTGAAGGTACTATGACAGATCAGCAGCTGAAATAAATTACCACAGCTTCACTGCTATTAGCATAATAAATTACACCAGCTGAGAATCTTATCTCTTATATAGGGCTTGGATGAAGGATATGAGTATATTACAGTGTTTATGGACCCCAATCCAAAACAAATGAAGAATTTCACTGGTATCATGATTTATTTAAATAAACTACAGTGACAATTCTTTGTCATGGTACTAGATGAGCTCTGAAACTGTTTTCTTGGATTTAATTGTTCTTGAAGAGTTCAGCAGAGAACCAAAGCATACTTGGCTGAAAGTAAAAGAAGGTGACAGAATTGTTTTGCTGGTTTTGGTTTCTTGACCATCGTTTTGTTTGGGGTTTTTCTGGGGGGTTGGTTGGTTTTGCTTGCTTTTGTGTTTTTCTTGGTTTTTTTTTTTAAATTCTCTTCTTTTGAACATGTGAAGAATACCACAACATGCCTAAGCAGCATAAGCCAGTAGGTTATGCCCCTTTTTTTTCACATATCAGGTTGTGGAAAACTTTAAGATATCAGTACTTCATTATTTGCTTAACGAGTCCAAAAGATTCTTATCTTACTTCTTACCATAATTAAAAGGAGAGAGAGAGAAAAAAAAAAAAAAGCAGTGTTCTGGGAAGGTAGGTTTACAAAATCTAACAACAGCATGCAAAAAGAAAAGACAGCATCCCACTAACAGAAATGATGCACTGGAATAAAGTGCTTGGGTAATACATTAGATGCTCTAAACCAAACAAAATCACACTATCAGTTTACACAAAATAATGATGGACAGGCATTAGAGATTGAACTTCACTGATTTAACTTTTCAGTGTCCAAAACACACTTTGATTTGATTATTTATAACTGTGTAAAAGCCAAATTTTTGCTGGTCTGACGCAGAATTTAAAAATTTTGCTTTTCTCTACATATTATGCAAATAGTTTAAAAACTAAGCTGTTTCAAACATCAAAAGAAAAATGGGACCTCTTTTAAAGGGTGGCATCATAACTTAGTGAATCGCTAGCAAATGACTAGCAAATTAGCTTGTACGTAGGTAATGGACTTCATTCACAGTAAAGTAGAACATTAAAAAAGCATTCAATATACTATGCTTATTGTCAAATACATATTTTGCATGCCATCATAATATTTTTCTACAACTGTACATTTATGTCTGTTAAATGCATCAAGTACTAGGAATACTCTTGCTGACAGAAACACTGACCCATGCTGATATCAGGCTATAGAATTTTGATTGTTATTTATGTATTTTTAGTATTTCCATAGTAAAGCTACATTCAGTAAGATAAAGACCTATTATCTAGTAAAAATACTCAAAAGAATAAACAGTCTCATAATATAGCTTCTTTCTAACAGTTTTTGCTTTAATATGGAAATAAACCTCTACAGAAGGATCTACATTAATTTATGCCATAATTATAGGACTTTCAAATTTAGAAAGAATGAAATGTAGACACTGAAAAATGTTCCCAGAACCTGACATAAAAGAAAAAGCTGTACTGAAAATTACTATCAGTTATCCATTATACTGATTGCTTGTGAGCACTTGCTGCCCCTTGTCAAGAGTAAGTCTATGGAAATAAGGGCATTCAGTCTGCAAAGTATCTGCTTGATTACAGAGAAGTAGTTTAACATTTTTGTTACACAGTCTCACATGTAGAATTAGGGAATAGCAATGATCCAAACACACTGAAAGTTATCTTCAGGTATTTTGTTTATTATAATTATAATATTATAATTTGATTAATAAGATTTTGCAAGACTTACAGATCTTCTGGTCAACAAACTGGTTTGTTTTATGTTTCCCTACAAAACATCTTGGTCTGACCATTCCTTGTGCATGTAAAACATCATAGAGCAACTACAGCAGTAAAGATTTAGTTCAAGCCATAGTACTATATGGGGAAAATAAATATTGTTTATTATTTCACCTCAATATCTGATAATTCTATAATTAGAATAGAATTCAATATCTGATATCTGATAATTATATAAGAAAACATGAGAATTTTTATTTTTTTTTTAAATAATAGAAAAGCATTTGAAACATGCTTGGATACATGTGTTCAAAATTAGCTCAGATACAGGACAGCAGGTGGCACTGGCAACATGCCAGTCTTAAAACAGATGCATTTAACTGGTACAAAACTGATCATATTACATCTGTATTATACTTAATGTGAAGTTGTAAATGTACAGAACATAAATTCATGTTTCATAACACTCTATCCTTTGGTGTAAGTGTTCCCTTTGATATTGCTACTTAGTATCATTTGTTAAAGCAGTTATAGAGACTGAATATCTTCACAGGGATGTGTCATGACAGGACAAGAGCCAAGAGGCAGAAATTGCTGTGGAGGAAATTCCACCTGCACGTAAGAACAAAAGCTCTTTCCCTTGAGAACAATTAACACAGGGAGAGTTTTGCTCACAGAACTGGTGAAATCCACCTCCCTGGAACTATTCAGGCTTGACAGGGCCCTGGATAACTTCATCTGTGACCCTGCCTGACTGGACCAGGAGAAGTATAGAAGTTTTTTCCAACCTAGATTGTTCTGTGTCTCAGTACTGTTTGGCCCCAGATACTGCAGCCAGGGATTAACAACATGCTGTTAGTGGGGCAAATTATTCAGCCTTTTAAAGCTTTCACCTCCAGAGCTAGATCATTTGGTGTGGCTTCAAACATGCTTATATTTGAATGCAACTCCATCTTTGAAGATGTCCTTTTGTTCTTTGATGTCATTCAGCCATACTAAAGAAAAAAGGTAAGGCAAAAGACTTTTCCTTATACAGGCCACAGAGAAACTAACCTGAGGGCCACAGCTTATATGCAAGCAGAACCTTGACACTGTTATTTCATACTTACATTCTCTAACCCAAGGAGAACCAAGAGTGGGATTGTTGTCATTCCTCCTTGGATCCACTCTTCTAGAGAAACAGTGCCATCATGATCGTAGTCAATTTCTTCCATCATTTCATGAAGAATCTACATGATTTAATGAAAAAAATCTCATAAATTCTAATTTATTATTATTATATTCTAAAATAGCAACTTCTTAGAATATGTACAGGTCTCCAATTCCCTCAACTACACACAAAAATGAAGGGAAATTTGTATGACAGCTGTAGTAAAATGAGTACAGACAGTTCAAAAAATGAAGTGACATATTCCTATTTACATTTTATTATCACCTAAAGGTTGGGTTCCTTATGTACTAACTTACTTGCATTTAAGAAATTTTCAGAGACAAACCAGTTGTGTTATAAAAGTTAATTACTACATGCACCCTTAAGCTGTAGCATGAATGTTTCACAAATCAATCATCAAAATAACTGTAAAAGTACTAACTGGCAGTGCTATAGTGGAATACAGACTACTCTTATTTCTTTCTTATTAACATATGGAACCCCATGTTGGCAAGAAATATCACAAAATGTTGCCTCTAGCAAGATTAAAAAATTGTGATAAAATGCCTACTTACTGGACTCAGTTCAGTAACGTCCCATTCAAGGTATTCTGCAACATGCATCATTTGAGTGATGATATTTTCCAGCTCCTACAGATGAATGAAAAGTAGGATATTTAATGCAGTATTATAAAGAAAAATTCTACTGTAAAGCAACTTAGAATTCAACCATATTACATTCAGTGACACTGTTTCATCGATGTTCCTAGCAAAATGTCCTTTACACAGAAAGCTGTCCACTCCAGTGAACCTGCTTTACAAGCAAAACATCAGGCATGGACTGCCTAATGTTGTATGCATTTATATGTATGTATATTTGTAGGTATTTATATGCCTAATGTTTGTGTTGCCTAAAGCAACAAAAGGGAGGTGAAACACCGCCCCACAAAGTAACTGAAAGCAGTCACAGATTCCTCCTTCCTGGTTATCTTTCAAGCACTCTTTATACTCTCTGATATTCACACTGTGATAAAAGGATCTTTAAATTCCAGCACTCTATTTTTTGACAGCCATTGAGTAATTCAAAACACTCTAATGGAAATAAGGCACAAAGTGGATATTATAAACTAATAAAGAAATATTTTCTTAGCATTACAGTGTTGCAATTTTCCTTGATCCTCTATCATTAGTGCTTTTCTATACTCATATATACAATTTTGGTTTGTAAACATTCTCCAATGCATATCTACAACCATTCTGAATTTTCATGTTTTCTTGGTTCTGGCCAAGACTGGGCTAGTTTCTGCAGTAGTCGGGAGAGGCATAACTGGGACCTGGAGGATCCCCACATCACCTGATATCATTGCTGGGGAGAAAGGGTTCCTTCTGGTCCAGTAAATGGGGCCAGGGGAGCAGCTGGGTAATGCCAGCGCCAAGCTGCAGAGAGCCGTCAGTGTAGTGTGGCTGTGGGTCAGGTCGGGTCAGGCTCCGCAGTGAGAATTTTGCATGTAACTTACTCTCTCTTTTTCGTACGACTTTGTTATTAATATTGCTGGTGTTTGTGTTCATTTTTTTATATCGTTGCTGTTTTCAGTAAATTGTTCTTATCTCAACCTGTGATCCTTACCTTTTGTGCTCCTAATTCTCCTGTCCAGCCCACCACAGGAGGGCAGGGTGGGGATAGTGAGTGAGTCTCAGTGGGAGCACTAATCTGGGGAGTAGCATTTCTAAACCATATGTGTTTAGTTATCTAATTCATATTTTGTATTCTCTAAAACTATGATACTGTATTTACTTTATACCCTTATATAATTTAGTTTTCCTATTCCCCTGTCACTTATAAGAATCACCCTTCTTCTTTACCAATCCACCCTATGCTGTCTTGCTTCCAGGAGATACAAAAGACAGGGTCAAAACAAAGAAAAAAATAAAAACATTGCCCATAAAATACTTTTTTTATGTTAGCTAACAGGAAAAAAACAGCTTCAGTTTTCAAAAAATTGTTGCTGTATCTCAGATTTTTCTTAAAATATTTGGCTGGGCTACTCTAACTCTAACTTTGCCCTTAATATTGTTTCTCCATTCTTCATAACAAAGTGGAAGTTCTGACACCTCTCCACATACATTCTCTGTGTGACTCTCATACCTTCTCTTTTTAATGAAATCATTACAGATGGTGCTTTCATACGCATCTCCCAGTGGCATACTAGAATTTTTGGATCATATTAATGTGTCCCCTACAGTAATATGATGAAAAATAAGGAGACTATAGATTAGTCTCAAAAACAGCAGTGTCAACATTCAAAAATTTATACAGTAGTAGAAACAGCAGCTTATTGGAAAAGAAAACTCAAGATTTACTTTTCAAATTAATGACTTTTTATCAACTACACTTTATACTGCTTCTAATACTTCAGGATAAATACAAACGTGATTTGCATTAATGTAGTTTTGCACAGATACACCATTAAGACATATACTTATGATGCACTAAAATACAAAATAACCATTACCGAACTATCCAGGTATCCATTCCCATCTGTATCATACAAGCGAAACATAACTGAAAACAAAGAGAGAAAGAGACTTGCTTAGAAAACATAGTAAACACATTTTTTTCAGAAAAAAAAAACAACAAACCACAACAACTCCAAACTAGAATACAAAACACCTAAATCTGAGTTTCAAACAAAGGACAAATATTAACTTTTTTTTTAAAATAATCACACTAACTGTAGACCCACTGAACATACTGTACTATGTTAGAGGTTCACTCAGCAACTACCCTGCCACAATGCCTCCAATGAAACATATTCGCCAGACAGCGTAATTGCCTATTTTCCACATAATCACTCCAACAGCTAATTTGGTCTATGAATTTAGTTTTGGTTCCTTCTAGAAATGACCTTTACTCATGGTGAGTACCATCAAAAGGCTCTTTGTTGTCTCATCAAATACTGGATAATGTACAGTTGGCCAAGCAAATGTTGATTAACCTGCTTAAGTTTTAACACTGTCCCATTCCCTTGGTTGCAGTTCTCACTATTCAATAGTCATATTGCTTTAGAAATTATTTTCTGACCAACTAAATGAAACAGAAGATTAATGTTTTAAGTACATAATCATTCAAATTCAACAATACAACATTCCTCACAAACTGCAAGCATCCCTTCACCCAGGACCACACTGGCTTCATCAATTTGAAAATGTATTTCCAACATTTTGGGGAGTCACCCAGACAAGAAGGTGCATTTTGACAATATCCAAAAAATGTATACTTTCAAGATTGTACCATGACTTTATTCCAGCCACAACAATGGGTAAGTCCACCATTAGAAAGATATTTGAAAGCAGCTTCCTCAGCTGATCATACACTGCATCAGATTGCGGAGCAGAAAGAAGCCCGCAGCTTTGGTAGAAAAACTGTTAAAAGACTAAAGATGAAATCTAGAAGTCTACATATACCTCACTATTTGTCCCTAGTTTTCTGGGACAGTTTGTCAGAGCTCTGAAACAAAAACACCCACCATCTCCTTTCAAAGTGCTAGTTTTTTTACCCCTAGACCTATTTTTTAGGGAAGAAGTACTCAATCCATGTAGAGGTGGTTTCAGGATACTGACAGCAAGAATCTGCTTACAAACTGTCTTATGATATGTTACCAAGGACGTAACATATGACCTAAAAAAAAGTGAAGAATCCTAGCACGTTTGACCTGCAGCACATGCTGTTACAGTACAATGAATTCTGCCCATGGAGGAAATACACACTAGAGCAGGTGGATGCACAAAGGAGGCTGTAATCCCATGGGAGGCCCATGTTGGAGCAAGGTCCTCATACGGATCTGCAGCCCACGGAGAGAGGATCCCATGCTGGAGCAGGTTTCCCTGATAGGACTTGTGGGACTGTGGGGGACCCACACTGGAGAAGCTTGTTCGTGAAGGACTGCACACTCCATGGACAGGTGAGCCACGTAGCAGCAGTTTTGTGAAGAACTGTTGCCTGTGCGATGGACTCACACCAGAGAGGTTCATGAAGGACTGCCGCTCGTGGGAGGGCCCCTGCAGGAAGCAGGGGAAGGACTCCTCTCTCTGACAGCAGCAGAAACAACTAACCTTAACCCTCACTCCTATCTCCCTGCACAGCTGGGGGGGAGGAGGCAGAACTTGGTAGGAAGAAAGGGTGGGAGAGAGATGTTTTTAAGATTATTTTACTTCTCACTCTTTTGCTCTGATCCTGTGAGTAATAATTAATATCCCCACTTTGAACCTGTTTTGCCTGTAATGGTCATCAGTAAGTGACCTCTCCCAGCTTTTATCACAACTCATGAATCCTTTGCTGTATTTTCTCTCCTCTATCCAGCTCCAGAGGGGAGGGAGAAAGTGGCTTTAGTGGGTACCTGACATCCAGCCAGGGTCAATGCACTACACATAGTTTTCAGGAAACACTGTAATGAAAAGTGAGAGGAAATTCTGAACTTTACTTTTTAATTGCTTAGAAAGAATTTTATTATTTCTGGATATATTATTAACTGTTATATGGATTGGCTTGCTTCCTTTATAACCTCCATTTTGGGAATAAATTGTTCCATCTAACTGGGATAAAAAGGTAAAAACTGCTCTACCACTTCAGCAATTTTTGCCACTACAACTGCACTGTTCTTAAGAGCTGTAATATGACATTGATGGTATTTACTGTAGCATATTGTTTCAAGCCACAAAGGTCCATTATTCATTAGTTACAGGCTAAGAAACCTACAAAAGTCTCTTTCTTTGTCTGGAGTTACACAGTAGAAATGTTTCAGTGTAAAACAACAGTTGATGCCAAAAGTCACCAGAGATTGGTGCTGTCCCTGTTAGTAGGTCTTCTACCAAAGCTTCTCAGAGCTTGACAGCTGATATTATCTGACAAAGGTACCATTGAGTGTTCACAGTTTCCGTAGGGATGAATCACTGAATTACTCAGTGATAAAGTTCAGATCTTTTGGTTTTTATTCCTCCTCCTCTGTGATTCTAATACACTGGTTTAAAAGAATGTTTTGCAGTTACCATGAAAGCAAGTTTCAGCATTTTCATGATCTTTACCTACTCCAGTTAAATAGTGCTTACAACTTCCCTCCCCTCCCCAATATGAATTGGTAGTTCTAATCAGTCATTTAGAACCAGACATTAGCATAATCATAACTGTCTCACCTTAATAGAAAACAAAGTCTTTCCAATTACATATGTATTGGGTAGTGAAAAGGCTCAATCTGTGCTCTTGGCTAGACTCTGAAAAACTGTGCAACTGTGCTACTGATCTGGCATGCAATCTCTTTTCTATTCAGACTCTGCTAAATATTCATGCTCTTCCTGAGGGGAAGAGCGGGAAAACAAACAACAACAACAAAAAATTTAAAAAATTTAAAAAAAAATTAAAAAAAATAAAAAAAAAAGGAGAGAGATAAAAACAACAACTGAACAGAAGCTCTGATACAAATACAGAGTCCATGTCAATCTTTGATTTCTTTTCCCATCCCCTTACCTGATAGGACTGACTGGCCACTATTACTAGACAGCAATATGACCTTAAAAAGATTACTTATATTTTTCCAATGTCTCTCAGTGAGGAATGTTTGGTATTTTCTATATATTCAGGCCATACATAAATTATAAAAAATAGATATGCTGAGCATGACAAGCAGTTGAGGTTTGCACTGCTGAAGACCTCTAGAAATACAGTGATAAAGGCTTAGAAAATCCATTTCGCTGCTTGGTATTTGCAAATCTAAGAAAACCTGTGGATCATATAGATCCAAAACCTAGACATTATTTTCTCTTAGTGTATTTTATTATCCATTTATATCAGATTTTATTTGAAAGCACTGGTTCAATTTTCTGCTTTTCCTGAATTAAGTTGCCAAACACTCAGCTGTGATTCCTTTTTTCCAATTTTTGTCAACAGAAAAAAAAAAATCTTGATTAGATATTAATGTTGGCAACTTCAGGATATGCCTTTTTTTTTTTTCACCTTATTGCTACAAATTCATAACTTACTTTACAGACGCAGGATCTATTGCTACAAAACTATTTCAGACAAAGAGTTGAATTATACCATTAATTTATAAGAATTCAACTAAAACCAGTGGGAAACTCTGCATCCTAATGGTACAGTATAAGCCAAAATTTAGATACAAAAGTGACAATATTTCAAGTCTTTATGATAAAAGAGAAAATAAACCTATAAAATAACCATGTCTATAATTATATGTAGAAATTGCAAATGATCGTGAATGTACAAACATGCAAATATCACAGACCATTAGATCATACTCTCACTCCTAAATCATACAGAACATAGTCTTTTACACAAGTATTTCCTATTGCAGGAAGTTTATGGAAAATCCTCCACACTACAATCATCTGCTCCTCCACCACTCCTCCTTTTTCTTGTACCAATTCTTGACACCAGGGGAGGCAACTGATCTCCATTTCACGCTATGGTTTGTGCACTGAGCCCTTCAGAGCTCTGATAAGGCTTCCATAAAACACTTATTACACTGTAAGCTAAATTCAATTCTAGGAACTCAGTATTTCTGTGCTTGTGTTCTGAATGTACATTCAAACATACATTCTCACATTCCAATCACATGATCCCAAGCTGGTAATACCACATCTGGGGGATGTGTCCTAATAATATTTGCTGAGGCAAAGGTATCAATGATCTTACAGCACAAAGCTGCCACAGTTAATGAAACATCAAGATACTTCAACATGTGGTCATGCAACCATGGAATGAATTTCTTACAATGACAGAAGCAACCTACTGATTGCATATCCTATCATTGAATATATACATATATATATTCATATATTGAATATTTACTTTCCATATTAGAGCCTGATCCCATAGATCTTCTACAGACATAGCAGTTACGAATACTGAAGTATATTTGATCTCAATAAGGACTATATGATTGGACTTGCTGTTTATCCCTATTAAAAAAAGGCTTCTAAAATTCCACAACAGGAAAACACATTCTCTTCTTTTTTTCTCCAATTCACAGATCAAAATCATTGTTATTTTTAATAGATAGGGGTGTCATGCTTTAATGACTCAGGTCCCTAATTTAAAAAAAAAAAAAAAAAACAAACCACAAAACACATGTAATTTCTAATTTCCCATGTCAAATATTAATTCCCAGCAGTGATGCAGACTTGGATCATTCTTGGCTTTTCAGTATTCACCAACATTATAGAGCCCACAGCCTATATTAACAACTATTTTTTGTTTGATTTAGCTTGTTTACAGATTATTCACCCCACCTATATATCTCTAAGTATCCCCAGTATATTTCATTTGTTTTTCCTTGGACCTGATGCTAATCAAGGGATGACAGTATAGAAAAGATTATTTTAACTCCAGAATGTACAATCATTACTCTCTATTTTAGCAAGGTCTAGATAGAACAATTTTAGTTAAAATCTCATGAAATTAATACTATTAGCAAGAATAAATACCATTTCTGCAACAGCAGTTACCTACAATTCTGTTTTTATAATGCAGCTGCTCAAAAATGATTCTTAAAACCCAGAAACAGAATATTTGTGGGAGATCACTCAAGCTACGAGGACTGGAAGAAACAGATGAAGCAAGAAGAACCAGGACAACAGATGCCAGGAGTTTGCTAAATTAGAGACCTTTTAGAAATTGCGTTATTTGTACGGGTTCTCCTTTAACATGTACACCCACCAAGTGAAACTGTTACCTGAGCTGGCCTGCCCAACCAACCCCGCCTCTGCCTTAACCCCATGAACGTATCCCCTGCCTTAACTCCTACTCCCTGGGGGCCTGCCTGCCTGTGACCCTTCCCTTCCCCCATTGGCTAACCGGGTTCCCGAGCCACCCACACCCCCTGAGGGGTATATAACTCCTTGTTACTTTGAATGAAGTGCATTGTCTCTTCACCACCCCAGCCTGAAAGGACCCAGGTGTGTATCTATACCATCTTCAGCATAGGGGTTTTCCAGCATGGGCCTGGTCCAGAGGCTGTGAGGAGCCGGTCCCCACAGTCAAAACCCTGTCAAATATTTGACGACTTGTAGAAATAAATATATAAAATTAACTTTAAAAAGTAACGTACATTCTAGCTTGTCTTCTGGCCTTCCTCTTTCTAGCAGTGACAAATAGCAAACAATATCTTTCAGCTGGATCATGTCTGGTAACTGTAAGTTGGCAGGAGTAGGAGGTCTGGATGTAGAGATACCTTTGTTAAGTCTCAGACCTGGAAATAACCAATAGCTTTTGTTAGTCTTAACATGACAAAAGCAGAAAATGAAAACATACCTCTTGCATATGTGCATCTTTTTTTATGTGAATCTCAGATTACTTTTTAATCTAAAGTTCTAAACAATTTGTATTCATAGTTTAATCCAGCCAAAGTAGAATTCAAATGATAGTGAAGTTGCAAAGTATTGTATGACTAAAGCAAACTATCAAAAAACCACCCCAATTATGGGAATGGCATATGTTGGTGAATAATTTTATTATATTACATCTTAAGTATTAAAAACAATCCCAACCCAACTCTGCATCCATTTCCTTGTGCTTGTTGAAGCTTCATCTAATTTACAGACTAACACAAACAACACTAATTAAGGATGTTTTAGTGTCACACTCTGTTAATACCCAAGCGTATCGTTATCCCAAAAACACAGCCAGATGTGTGTCAGTGCAGAACATATTTAAAACATAGAAGCCTCAGTGACAAACTACTGAGAAAATAAACATAGAATTTAAATAATTGCTCAGACACTATGATTAATAGTTCCAGTGCACCACTTGGAATACAACTTGCAAAATTACCAAATGCTTTTTGTTTCAGGTCAACCTTCGTATGACCAGTCCCGATGATATCACTGGAATCCATAGGGGCAAAATGGGAAAAAATGGGAATGACAGCAGAACAGAGAGCAGTAATAAAACTTTCTTCACAAGTCTATTATGTTTTTCACTAATTTTAGTGATGTTAAAGATGAAATTTTGCAAAAGGATATACTGTTCTTAAATGTTTTCTATAACTAATTCAGAACAGATTCATCATTGCACACATAATTTCACTCATCCATTTGTCTTGAACAAGTAAATTACTGTAGCAAACAGAGACAGCATTTTGGCATGTTTTTTGTTCCCCTTCCCCTATTTCTAGCTTTAAATACTTCACTGCAATTTGAAGACATCATTAAAAGTCTACATGTTAAAAGGTAGGTCTACATGTTACAAGGCATACATGTTAATAAAATTTGGTAAATAAGAGCAAATTGGCACACAGAAAAATGTATCTTGGAATCAAGTTCATGTTCCTGGTTTTAGGAAAATAATGAACACTGAAAATAAAAACTTATTAAAAATATTTAATAGGCCAATGTTCTACTTAATGAGCTTGCATGTCGGTTGAGTGTCATTGAAATTAAGATATTATAAAATGTTATTCAATTAATATGGTAGCTTTAATCACACAATTTACACAAATAGTTCAAATTCCAGTCACAAGAATCCATTCACAGAATAAATATTTTAAATATATTTTAAAACTTGAGATTACTCTTCTCAAGAATATAAAATCTTGAAATCTAAATGAAAAGAAATACAGATTTGAAGGTAACTTTTAACTGCAAGGTACAGGTTAAATTATTATTTCTTAATCAGAGTTGGGAGGGGTTGGCTGCAAGGTGCTGACTTACAGATGACTTGCAGTGCTGCTGCTTACCTGGCACCTGTTTCCACCTCTCTTCAGACACCTTAACTGAAAATACAATTTATAAACAGACATTAGTGGACCAAAAGACAGTAAGCAAAAATCAAATGCATACAAGAGAGATTGATGAACTCTACTACTTTCCTGGTCATCGTCTCTAGCTCTCATGTACCTTTCCATTACCCAGAAGAATGCCAAATGTTTCTGACAAATTTATTTTGCAGTACAGTCAGGTTTTTTTCACTATCAGCAACGCTTAACAATTACTATGTAGCCTAAAATAAAGGTTTCCATAATTTCCATGTGCACAGAAAAATGTACTAATGCACAGTTTTTCCCTTTAAATGTTACAAATTGTCAAAATGTAACATCTAGTTTAAATCTCATGCCATTGAATAGCAAGATAAACAGTGTATTTTCAAGCACAAATAACTCTTGCATGAGATGAACTGAATTGCCTCTCTGAACATGTTTAGGATATACCTACTTATCAATTAGTCCTTCTGGTGTTACACTAAATACATACGGATGATTCCTAAGCTGATATCACATTATATTATTTCTAAAGTCCTTAGTAACAGAAAAAGATGAAAACTAACTACAAATAGAGAAAAGTTAGTATAGGAGGAAAAAAGGTAGTGCTAGAGTAAGAAACTTAGCATAGTTTAAATAATAGCAATGATAATAACAACTTTAAAAATTATTTTACAAAAATCATAATTATTATAATTTTACCACACACAAGAATAAAATATATCAGAAAGAATTACAGTGAAAGTGATATAAGTCAAGTATGGTCTATTCTGGGCAGAATATATCTGTAAATATGGCAATGACCTAAAAACAATTGCTATAATTTCTTCATATGAAGTGTTAAAATCAGAGAAATATAATACAGAATGATAAAAGATTTTTTTAAAATACTAGTAACCAGGAAACATACGTGAAAACACATAATAAATAAATTAATTAATATGCACCATTAAATGACAGTTGCTATTGCAATTACCACTCAAAACGCATAGAAAACTACAAATTTTGGTGGCTAGTACAGTACACGTTTATTACTGAAGCTGTTCATTGATGAAATCATGATGAAAACATCAAGGAAAAGTTAAAAGTAATGAAAGTTGAAATTTTTCTGAGACATTATAGGTAACAGCATTCAGAGCTGAACAAACACAATGGTAAAATTTTATGACATCTAAAATATATGCTGCAGTATACAATAAAGAATATATTTAGACATGCTTTTAGGGATTCCATTGCAAAGCATCTTTAAGGGCAAGGGATTAAATTACTGGTCTAAGTGACTTGCCCAAACCCATAAGTCATTATCAGGCAAGAGAAGTCTTTGAACACTCCACACAACTGATTACACCATTGTCTATTAAGCCTGCTCTTCTGCACGTGGAACTGGTCTAGATAACTAACAAGAAATGCTCAAGAAGTGGGAAATCTATACAGTAGATTTTTTGTAGTAGTATTCCACAAATAGTAGTATTTGTGGAATGAGATGTGTCCATGGCAGTTCTCATTAGAAAGGACAGAAAAAGAAGTATCTGAAAAATTCAATTGAAATAAAATTTTAAAAATATATAGATATAGATAGATATCTGAAGAACCATATTGTTGATGTGCCAAGCATGCTTTGCTAGCAGAAAAAATTTTTTCCAGTGAAGTCTAAATTCAGTTAATGACCATTATAATAGAAGATGATAATATAATATGGTTTCTGTTTGGTTGATTGGTTAGTGGTTTTTTGGCAGGAATTATAAAGCCAAGAAGTGAAAGTAACAGATAATGTAAACTTAAGTAAGTAAAAATAACTGAAACACATCTATTTAGTTGAGAATGCCATTCAGTAAAAGAAGAAAACAAGTCAGACTCAGTGATATCTGAAAGGATATATTTAGTATTACACACTGAGACATCTATGGAAAACTAGTGCTTGGTATCCGCAAGGAAAGATAATTCAGATAGTAGTACTTGTACCAAATTCACAATTTCTGGATGAGATGCAATTTGAAGTCACCTCATTTTCATAAAAGGAATTTAATCAAGTACCCATCAAACCATTTTGTACCTTGCTCTAGGAGACAGACTATTTCAATAAATATAGCTTCCACTTTTAGCTGCTGGATTTTGATCAAGTTCTCAAGTGCTAAACCAAACATTTCAAACTAGGAAGGCAACCTTAAATTTTGTCAGCAAAGTTTTGCAAAAATTTTAAAGTTGACAGTTTTTAACACTACTTTGCATGCAGTGTCCTCTGAACTCAAAATCACTTGTAGGTAAATACTGATAACACTTATATAATACTTAATATATCATTAGCTGCTAAGTATGTAGGACTATTAACAACAGAATCACACCTAGACAGTGAAGAGAAACAGCAGTAACTGGGCACATAAACTGATCAAGAGATCACCAGCCTCACGCATGAAGCTCTGAAGGCTTCTACATGTTTGTAAAGTAGAGTAGGCAGCAATATCATAAAACCATAGCAATCTGATTAGCATTAAGATGACAAAGACTGTCCACTTGGTGTCTCAGCTGCATCGTTACTCTGAATTAAAAAAGATAAAACTGCTTAAGTTCCATTTCTTTTCACAGTATTTCTTATAATTGAGTTAGTTTCTCTAATCTCACAAACATCAGAACAACAGCATATAGTTTAGAATTCCATATATTTATTGCTATTAGAAGTACAAGAGCAGAGTGAGGGAATCTTTAGCTCTTACATTACTGTGATTTCATTACTTACCTCCAGAAAGGTGCTGTGGTTTGTTTTTTATTAATGGGCTGCAGTGAGAGATTTTGTTGCTAAATGATGTAAAAAGATGCTCAATGAAATCATCTGGCAACTCTGCCTCCAGAAAAGTCTTCATGAACAGCTTGAATCCCTCCAAATCGATTGTCTAGAATGAGGGGAAGAAGAAAGAAAAAAAAAAAAAGACTTTTTAAAAAACTTTTATACTAATCCATCAAATAATATTCTGTTAACAAAAACTTTGGACTGTATTTGAAAACACTGATTTCTTAAGATATAGACTGGCACAACTATTGTTGAAAGTGATTACTGAATTAAGCATTACTTTGAAAATTCACAGTATTGCTACCCGATGTAAGACAGCCCAGAGGAAACTCAGAGCACTTATATAAGGATCCAGCAATCAAGTTTAATGCTTTCTAGTTTGTTGATTAGAATGTGGTTTAACAGCACATAGAGAACTGCAATCAAAGGCACCTATGGAGCTCAGAGGTGTATTTAACATGTCTTACCGTTTCCTATAATCAGGCAGACAAAAAACAGGGGATTTTTCAATGCCTAATTCAGGGAATTGAAGGCCTCCAGTATCTTCCTAAGAGGCAACATATTTTGCTGGTGTTTGTCAAAGAGTTATTAATCACCCTGTTCTAAATAGGTTCCAGTGGTCAAATGAGAGTGCCAAGACAAAGCATTACTTAACGGGAGGGTGGGGGGGGAAGTTGCTGACTCAAAACATTTGTCATTTACATTAATTTTGCTTTATTTTTGCCAGCAAGGTAAGAGTTGAGTAATATAACTCCATTAATGACTGCTCCTGTTAAGACAGCATTGTCTGTTTTAAATAATAAAATGAATCATAAAATATCTCAAGCTAGAAGGGATACATAAGGATCATCAAGTCCAAATCCCTGTTCCTCACAGGACTACCTGGAACTAATCCATAAAAACTAAGAGCATTATCCAGATGCTCCTTGACCTCTGACAGAGTTGGTGCCATGACCACTTTGCTGGGAAGCCTCTTCCACTGACTGACTACCCTCTCTCAGTGAAGAACCTTTTCCTCATGCCTGATCTGAACGCCTCCTGATGCAACTTAATTCCATTTCCTCATGTCCTGTTGCTGGTCACCAGGGAGAGATCAGCACCTTCCCTCTGAGGAAGGTGTAGACTGAAAAGGAGTCACAGCAATGTAAAGCATTATGATCCTGCTAAAATAAAACTACTAAAGGTATCCTGAAAGATATTGACACAACTGAACACTTATCAATGATACTACTCATTACATATACAGCTTCAAAACAGCTTATCATTCATGTGTAAAATATACTGTTAGTGTCCTTGTTTCTAGATCAAACAGCAACTTGTCATTATTAAATAATTAAGGGACAAAGCCACATTATACCACAAAATTGACTGTGAGAAAGTTCCCCATGCTTCAGGAAGATTCCATTTCTCCACAGAAAACTCTAGTGCAACTCTTTCAGTTCACCATAGTGAACTGAAAGGAGGACAAAGACTACCAAGAATCATCTTGAAACCATGCCAGGAAAAAAAAACCAAAACCAAAACAAAACAACAACAACAACAACAAAAAACAAACAAACAAACAAAAAAAACCCACAAAAAACCCACAAAAACAAAAACCCCAACCAAACAAACAAAAACCAAACAAAAAAAACAAGAAACAAAACCCCAAAGAAACAACAAACAAAAGCAAATCAAAACTAAATTTTCAAAACACCTCATAAATTTGACATTTGAGCCACAATATAAATAATTTTTACAATCATTTTAACACTTTGAAGCAGATATTTGCCTTCCTGAGTGTTTTGATTTTTTTTGTGCGTGTATTTATGAGATGTAGAAATTTTATGTCCACAAGAAATAAGGTGTTTCCTATTAAGACCAAGGCTTAACTGCCCCAGGGTAATGTTTTAAACGTGTATCAATACCATTATGAGGGACCAACAAGACAGATTGCAAAACTTAACTGCTCCTGTGCAAGTCATTATTGCAAGCTTGGCAAGAGGATATCTATGCTGAGCTTTCAATACAGTACACTTCATTTGAGAAACAACTTCAGTGAAACCAATAAAACTCTCACCTCTTGAAGAAGAAAACAGCAGAGACTAAAAAATTTGCATCCACAATACTCAAGCCGGGCGTAAAATGGAAACAGTCAACTTGGACATGGACTCACTATCTTCATCTCCTCATAGAGTTTCACCCATACTCTTTTAGAATCATACACTGGTTCACTCATGCTACAAACTTTATATTGGTCTCTCTAGTAGTTACTGTTTATAAACTATCAAATCACAATGGCAAAAGGATTTGTATCAACATCCAAGAAAACCAGTAATTAGTCTACACTATATAAGTTCATTTTTTAACATCAAGTATAACAAATGCATTAATCACTAAATCAATTAACTTTAACAATATGAAACTGTTTTGTTAGATTGTGCATTAATGAAATATGTCTTAGCTATTTCACTAAATCATATACACAAAAAAGAACAGCTAAGTGAAAAAGGAAAACAAAATCAAATTATAATCCCATTCAAATTAAGGTTTATGGATGGACATGTAAAATATCTTTGTATAATATTAATCTTTTCCTTATTTATCTTGCCTGTGGATTTTATATATATTCTGTTAAAAATATTCTTCGAATTTAGGGCTACCTTAGATTTTTAAACTGCTGCTTGAGTGACACTGGTCCTCCAAGCTGCTAGCCATAACTAAATCCCTAACACTACATTTTTTTCCACTTCTGGGTTCAGAATTACACCTGGGTAAGTAAATAAGGTTAAAACTTATCTCCTTGCTGAAGTCTCTCTTCCTCAAAGGTGGTCAAACTTTTCAATATTTTGTAACAATTTTCAAACTATAATTTATGGCAGTGTCCTCCAAAATGTGTGTTCCAAACTGTCTCATGTTTTCTGGCCAGAAAAGATAAGAGATACCAAAGAAACACATGACTTGGCTGCCATGCCCATTTATTGTATTTGACATCCTGATTGCCACCAATCAGGGTGCTTAGCATAGGACTAAGGAAAGCGGGTGGTTGTTCTACAGCCAGATTTCTTCATTTGAAAGTGCTTTATCCTGTTATATCATGCTCTGTGACCTGTAGTCCCCCAGGGAAGCAGCAACATTGATACAAGTAGGGTTCAGATACTGCACATTCAAAAGCTTTCAATTTATGCTGAAAAGTTACTTAGGAGCTGGTAAGTGATTTGAATACACACCAGACACATTTAGAATAGTCCAAAGTTCAGATGCAAGACCAGATGCTCTATGTAAAAAATGGGCCAAACCAGTCCTGCCCAAGGAAGATCTGTGTGCATAGCCCTGTGATGAGGTTCTTGCCTAAACCCACAAAATCCATGATTCTAGCACTCTATAGCTGAAAAACATTGTAGAGGCCCTAACATCATCAGTGTAGATTATCCTATTTATTAATCCTAGATTATCTGAACTCTGAAGCAATAATTTCTGGATATAGGTTTTTGCAAATATATAGACAGTAAGTAACAGAACCAAGATAGACCAGAACAGATCTATCAGTTCAGATTATCCATCTAGCTTTCGAATGAAAAAGGGGTGA
>VXAU01004425.1:966-29619 GCA_013399695.1 Formicarius rufipectus | reverse complement strand
GGCTCACTTTTAAATTGCTGTCAGTGCTTCCTCTACCATCTCTCTCTCGTTGTAATATACTTAACCTATTCCATGAGTGTAGAAAAATGGAGTAATTTCTTAAGAGAGGACCACTGTAGAAGACACTGAGAGGTGACAGAGTATTCTCACCAAGCAGAGATTTTAGTATTGAGTATGGTTCATCTAAGACAGAACACTTAAAGATGCAAAACATTTGCTCAGCTTAATTTAAAATAACTTTCACAGGAGAGAGAACAACACCCAGTATTATAAGCATTTCTCTCTTCTTCAGTTATACACTATTTTTCTTTTTCCTCATGGAACTTTACACTTCTGAAAGATGGAAATGATGCAGCCAGTAGCCACCCTTCCTTTAATTACAGCATTTCCCCCCAACTGCAACCACTTTTCAAAGGTACTGCACAATATTTTGGTAAGCAAGAGAACAAAAAACTGTAATTAAAAAGTATAATAATTTTCCATCTTAACATGCATCATGCTCAATGTGCTATGTAAACCACAGAATCTTCTTTTTAAATCTCACTGGTATTAACAGAATTTCTCAAATGAAAAGTTCAATAAATTTGGTATGATTTGAAAATAATTTATGTTAATGAATTCTCAAACATTAAACAGTTCAGATCAATTATACCAGAATAATATATAAACCATAACGGTGGATGTTGTTTTCTTAAGCATGCAAGCTAATTGCTTAATTTTCAACAGTTGCTTGCCTTCTAGAAGCTCCAGCTGAATTTAAATGAACCTGAGAAAGAAGGATTTAGCATTTCAGAAGGCATTTTCCATGACGTTTCCCAAGTGAGGGGATGAGAGCGTTAGAGGATGTACCAAACTGACAACAATTATCCAGGCACATGAATTAATTCATTTCATTTCACAAGAAACCATCAGGGCAGAGGGAGATTATGATCACAAGTTTAGGGTTCTCAGGAAATTATTCTGCATTAACAGAGAGATAAAATAGGACATAGTTTAATCAGAGGAACATGAAAAAAATAACTTGGCCTAAATCTTCTGAGGAGGGTTGTCTAAAGGAAGAAAAATTAAAAAATGTGCAGTTTTAGTTTTGACTCTATTAAAAGGGTTTCAAAGTCCTTGCCTGTAGGTGACAGAAAGGTGTGGGGGTTTAATACTAATCATATGTAACTGGATTCCTATTTTTTATTTTAAACATCAGATTCACAAAGTTTATTGGAGCTCCTTTTCTTATGTGTTACAAAAAGAAACTTTACAAAATAGGACTTTATAAATCTTTATAATCTTCTCTATTACTGGATAACAGAACTTCATTTAGTAATGAAACATTTTTATATGAGCCCAAAGAAGTACCTACTGAAAACCACCAACAACTTTCATCTAGTTTAAACCATAACATCCATATAAAATTAAGTTTGTTAATATTTTAGAAGCAGTTATTATTATCAGTTCCTATTTCTAGATTTTGTCAATGTTTCCAATTTCCTGAAATTTTTAAAAAAGGTTATATATTCACCTTGGAGAAAAGGAAAGGGGAGGGGACAGAAGGCATAAGCAACACTGCATAACTTTAACTTTAAAATTGTTTTTAACAAAAAAAAATGTAAACAAACAGTTTTCATCTTTTCTGAAAGCAAACATGAAACTAGACTCACTATGACTCAATGTGTTGGGAAATTTAAAATGTGCATCTTTTTATACATGATTAATTTTCAGGGGAAATCCATAACATTTACCTAACCATCCACAAAATCTCAAAATTAATCCAGGCCCTAAAATGCCAACAAGCATTTAATCTGTAATTATTCACGTTTTTGTGTATGCTCCCTCCAAACTGATAAACAATAAACAGACCTAAGTTTATAACAAGGTCTAGGCCACTGACTGGCCACAGAAAAATGGTTCTCACTATATATATTCACAAAAAAGCATGTACCAAAAAAACAAAAAGTGCTGTGCATCAAGTGCAACTGAGACTATCATTTCCTTCTGAATGCACAGAAAAAGGGAAAGATTTTCCCATTTGTGGGAAAACAAAACAAAAAGAAAAAAAAAAAAAATCTCCTGGTAGACACATCGCCAGTGGGAGCTACCTTGGCTAATTTCCTCTGTTTGCCTGAGGAAATTCAAACTTATGTCACTTTCTCTAAAGGACATCCAAATATCAGGAAAGAGCTGAAGATACACTGAGGGAGAAAAAGAAGGGGTTTCTGTAATGTCTATGCCAACAAAATTATTAAATATTTGTAAAAATGTGACTGAACTAATTACCAAAATAGTCCTTTGAATGAGGAGGTGATCTGAACATGTTTAAGAGATCAGACTACTAAAGGAGAGATATCAAAACAGATGCTGAAATATTTCAGTTGTTAAGGCAGTACTTCGGGACTCATGGAAAAATTTAAGATGCCTAGGTAAATGTCATAGAAAATAGCTGAGACAAGCTTTTTATTTCATTTCTTTTTTAAATTACCATACCAGAGTTGGATGCTACGTTTAATGAGAGTGGAAATAGCCCATTTTTAATCTCTGCTTATGCTAAAAAACCCAGAATTAATATATGTATTGTATATAGATAAATATTCATCTATATGTACTATTATATACAGTATTAATTAATAAATGAAGCAGCAAACAGCAATTATAAATTGCTTGGAGAGGTAATTCAGTGCTCCTGGGACTGTAATATGCCATATCATACCCTGCATGCATTTCACAATCAAATTTTGTCAAATACGCATTAATCCAAAACACCTAACAGTTGTGGGTATTTTAATGTTAATATCATGAACAGATTACATACAAAAAGTTCCATCAGCAGTGAAAACAACTCACTGTTACTTCCAGATATTTAACAACAGCAGAAGCAGTTTTCGTAGCAGTGAAACAAAGCAGACTAAATCTGTCATATTTCCAGATACTATGAGAACATTCCTGCTGTAATGTCTGACTAAGCAAATATAGACAGATTTGCCCAGATCTTCAGTTTAAACTGAATTCTACTCGTTGAAGAACCCATGCCCAACCAATATGTTGTGGTGGAAATTTTTCTGAAGCTTATGGCTTATGGCATCCTTCACTTTACAAGGAAGCTACAAACAATTAGGACTAGTTCTGCCAACTCCCATTACTTTGAAGAAAATTCCTTCCCTCAAATAGCCCTTTTAAGAACCAGGATAAAAGAGAAATAATTAGGCCAAAAATTATCCTCATAATAATATTCTTAGAATAATATAATAAAAAACAGTTTTTCAAGGAACTCAGTTACAATGTCTTGTTGTTGTTGGCTAGACTTCGCGAACGAAGATTTTGGGATAAGCCTGCACAATGGATTTTTTAGGTGAGGCACAGTGTCCGTGGAACTGGCCCCACCCCCTTTACTCCTGAGGTTCATTTTGCCATAGCCGAGCAGCTCGGACGGTGACAGCGAGTTCCTTGGGATTCGAACAGGTGTCCTCAGAGGAGGAGCCGGCTCCAGAGGCGGCGACTTACACCACTCAGCCAACACCCACCGCTACAATGTCTTAAGCATTTTGCAAAATACAAGAATATAAAACTAATGCAACACTAGATATAGGGATATAAAAAGTGGCAGCTGCAAAAGGTAATACCATATAGCAGCTATTTTGTATAAAATAAAAGTCTGAAAGACAGAGAGAGACGATGCCATTTGTGGACAGCCTGGATTATGGGGGGAGGTAACATTTGGGCCTGGCAGGCACAGGGGGAAACAGCAGTGACTAACAAGTTTGGAAGAAGGATTGATAGCACCCCTGTCTCCATTGCACCTCTGCTGTCCAGGAGGCATCACAGTCTAGTTGTAAATGCCCTGAGGAAGAAGGCTGGACCCCAGATTTGGTCTCTTGAGAGATTTCAACCACATCTAAAGGAAACCTACTTTGGGCAGCTGCCCGACGCTATTAAGGAAAATGGTGATGGAGCAGAGAAAAGGAAGTTTTTTCAAGTTATAAAGAACAATCTGCCCTCAGTGGAAGAACTGAGGCTAGATCTGAAAGAACCTTCACAGAACACTGTATTTTCTTCTTCTCCACTTCCTAAAAGCTTTTGGCAAACTCCTTAACGGCTCACCAAGCATTCTGAGATGTTTAACTATTTTTCTATAATAATACATTTTAAAAGCCAATTATGTAGAAATTTTATTTAGCCTGGGTTTTTATTGTCCCTCTCCATCTCAGGAAACCTCTCATGTGAAGACAGGCTAAGAGATTTCGGACTGTTCATCCTGCAGAAGAGAAGGCTTTGGGGAGACCTTAAAGCACCTTCCAATACCTACAAGTGGCTGACAAAACTGGGGAGGGACTTGGTACAAGGGTGGGAAGAAACAGGACAAGGTGCAATGGCTTTAAACTAAACAAGGGTAGTTTTAGAATAGATATTAGGAAAAAACATGATATTAGTAAGCATGGTGAGGCACTGCAACAGGTTGCCCACTGAAGTCATGGATCCATCCCTGGAAGTGCTCAAGACCAGACTGGATGAGGCTCTGAGAAACCTGGTCTAGTGGAAGCTGCTCCTGCCCATGGAAGATGATCGTCCAACTCAAACCATTAGATGATACATGTTTCCTGCAATCTAAACACTAGTTCATCCTTAACATACCACAGAAAACCCTATGACAGAATAGCAAGCACACATAAAAAGACAATTTGAACAAATGACGATCACTGAACTAGAAAAAAAACAACTTACTATGGAATGTTTACTGCAAAGAGTTGGAAGTGACAAAGAGATTGAAGATCTGGCAACTGATAAGATAAAAAAATTACAGTTTTCAGGATAAACTACATTTTTCAAGAGAGTTTCCAGGATGGCACTGATCACTTTAACTAAAGGATTAACAATTATGAAGAAAGCAAAATGTTAAAATTAGTTTTATATTTTTAGAGGCACTAAAAATCTCACTTTATTCATGTTTAACAGAGTAGTCTGGATTTTTATTCTCCTGTTACTGCACAGAATAACAGAAAACTGAGAATAAAACAACTATTTTTCATAGCGTTATTGTGACCACGTGTGGATTTCTTTGCAGCTACCCAATGTATCTCACAGCTATGCGTGATATAACACAACTGAAGAACACATATGTATTACTTCTCTTTCTATGGTACACCAATGCCATAAAGTAAAGCTCTTGCTTCCTGCTGTTCAGTTTCTTTTGAATCCCAGATTCCCAGAATATGAGGGGGGAAAAAAAAAGGACATCAGTCTGTGCTCAATATGCTTTAATAAAATCTCCAATGATTATGATAAGAGTTCTGTTTCTTCTCAAGCACTCACTGATAAGTACATTATGCTTTCAGTCTCAGGCGAAAAAGGAACTGAAGAGCTGGTTTTGGAGTAGTAGTTAGAACTATGCTTGGCAAAAGAGCAGACAGTTTCAGGTGTCTTCTAATTTTGAATCAGACACATACAGGCCAACACTCAACTGAAACCACAGGTCTTGCTCAGGTCTCCATCTTGTGACTATTGCTACAACAGGCTACAGAGATGCCTTAAAATACTTGATTCTGTCCCAGGCAGCAGAATAGCTTCTACCACACTGTACAATGGAGAGAAAGAAGTTGAACTCCACCTACAAATACTGTGTGTATTTGACCTTCATTTCTTCTACAGCAGTTTGGCTGTGCAAATTTATACTTTGCTTTACTGATGCACAGAAATGTAAGATCTAGAAAAACAACTTAAGGATGCATATTTTAAGATCTCTGCATATGTGTGTATGTTCTATGCCAACATACAGAACTCTACATGGCACAGACATCACAAGTCAGTATATCCTGATACAAAAAACATGATTCCTCAGTAAGAAACACGATATATACAAGTAAAGCAATTTTTTGAATCCTTTTTTTTATTATAAAGAAAACTCTATAGAAGTTTTGGCTATGCTATGTAACATTTTAACTTCACTATACTAAAACATTTGAAGAGAACCAATAATTTAGTAAGAAAATGGCACCTTTTGAGTCAAGATCAGCACTAACAAACTGCAACAGAAGAGGTCTAATTGTCTCCTATATATTCCTAGCTGGTGTAAATGCAACTGGTTCTAGTGGAAGACGTAGAAAGAAGGAAAAGAAGCTGTATCACTCCACTTTCTTTCTTCTCACAAGACACCAAAAAAGCAACTTATTACTAGTCTCTTGACAAAAGACTTGACATTGTGGATGGGGTAGGGCAGGGAGGGGTAGAATAATAACTCCTTTTATTCCTCCCTACCACAGTGGCCACATAAATTGGTACAAGACATGATCTAGTGTTTGAAATTAATCTCCACCCATAAATTCTTTTAAAATACCACATTCTCTTTTGTCTTTTCTTCTTTTAGATTTAAACAAAATATTTCAACATAAGCCACTGTTTTCATTATTCTGAAAAACAGAATGGGAGAGGAAAAGTAAAAAAAAAAAAGTATAAATCACTCATTTCAAGAGATTTCCATGAAATATGGTTTTTACTTATTAAAGAGAAAATTTCAGAGATAATGGAAAGAGAATTATGCTGAAATGTAATTTTAAATTAATTACTTTTGAAATTATGATGACTGATCTCAAAATGGTACAAAAAATATAGAGCTTGTATCTACTGACAGTAATAGCTTGGAATTATTTTCTGGGGTTGGCTAAATTCCCTTAACTGATTATTTCTTTTAAACAATTTGTATTAACCCAGTGTCTGAAAAATGAACTATTGAAGAAAGGAGTAGCTGTTACAGGGCCTTGGTTCACACATATTACTATTACAACAATCACACACACTAATGCTAGTGCATTAGTGCTTAGCTGTGAAAAGCAATACTAAAGCATCCCCACAAAAGTCCAAGTCTTGAATTCATTTATTTTGACATTTCGAAACCTGGCTTTTGCCAAAATACATGGGGAAAAAAAGCAGAGACCAAATAGAGGTGGTTAATAACCTAAAAAGGATGAATTACATAAGAATGCATGGGTTTTTGTGTGTAAAATTTATTTCTAATGTTCATAAGGCAGAAACTCAAATTAAATTTGGAATTCCTCAGGAAGATTGGCTTTGTGCATCAGGGTCATTTGATTTAAATTGAAAGTCCTTAGCATTTTCTGATCTAAGCATTAGATTTAATATAACTTTTACATAAGTAATTTTGAAAATTCTGGTAACCAAATAAAACTGTTTCTTAGTTAAAACCACCTACAAACTCTCATCTACTGATATGAATGTTTACAGCCCAAAAGAAAGAAAAAAAAATCACATGCTCTCACAGGTTTAAAATGTCCCAATCCATTTGTCAACAAGTTACATCCACTTTACACTGAGTAAATTTACAGGTTTTAGTAAAACAGTAGCTATCCTAATTAAACTAAGTCTGAGCTTCTCCTCACCAGCATTTAAAAGGATAGCTTAAAAATAAGTAAATATATGAGTAGTGGCATCTGCTCAGTTATATATGCATACGTTCATATATATCAATACCTGCATTCCACAAAAGGACTTCAAGTTATTTCCATTTTTTAATTAATTCATTAAGTTATGTATTTTTTCTATATTTTGTTTCTCCATGTGGTTTCATAAGTATTATCTAGATGCCATCATGCAGGCAAATCAATTGTAGCTGAGCCATCATAAAAACTAACCTACAATATATTGTTCTTCAGAAGGAAAACAAAACAAAAAAAAATTAAAAAAGAATGAACAACAACAACAAAAAAAAGTCACAATTAAATACTCTGCAAAGTTCTTTAAACAACCTTTCCTAACATGTTGTTGGCTAGACTTCGTGAACGAAGATTTTGGGATAAGCCTGCGCAATGGATTTTTTAGGTGAGGCACAGTGTGCGTGGAACTGGCCCCACCCCCTTTACTCCTGACGTTCATTTTGCCACGGCCCAGCACGCTCGGACGCGACAGCGAGTTCCTTGGGATTCGAACTGGCGTCCTCAGAGGAGGAGCCGGCTCCACAGGTGGCAACTTACACCATTTGGCCAACGCCCGCCGCCCATTTCAGATTAACATTAAAGAACAGCAAACAGAAAAGCAAAAAACAGAAAAGCAATAATGTCAGGTTGTTGAGCAATCCTGGGAGCCCACGTGGGTCAGAGCACCAGGGGAAGACCTCACCTTTTCCTCTCTGTCACCAAATGACACAAACGTGGCACTGCAGCCACGCCTGCAACACGAGCTGGGGCAGGTCCTAACATGTAACATGTAAATGAAAGTGTTACAAGGTTCATAAAGCTTAAACATAAGGTACTGTACAACAAAAAAAAGTTAAGGACTAAAACGGAGAAAGTTGACATCTTAAGGCAGAGAAGGGAAGTAGCAGAAGGAAAGGAAGATATTAAGGAGAAAGATTAGCACTGTTAGCATAGACTAGGAAAAGTAGACAAGGATCACTAAAGATCATAAATAGTGTTCAAAAGTGAACAGTTTTGCAGCAGGAATTGACTATCTGAAACATTTTACACCTCGATGCCCTCAACACACTCTGCAGAGAACAGGCTCACAGCCAGACTGCCAGCATCTTTGCCTGGCAGGCTTCCCAGCTCTCTAGGTACCCAGGAAGCTTTCCCTAGAAATTTCGCCCAGAGCACCAGAAAAACACTGAGTTCCCAGGGTCTGAAACACAGAGTTTTCTGCTGGTGATACTCACAAGACGCTACATTTTTCTCTTTTGTAGCTAGAAAGATACAACTCCAGCTCCTTAAATGTGAGGGATGGGCTTCTCTTACATAATATATATGCTATAATTCTGCACATTCTATTGACCCTTTTGTAGATTGTTCCAATTTGAGTTCACTTTGTCCTATTATTTGTACAAAAGCAGGAAGATGTGGTTTCTGCAGTACCTTTTTAATAGAAAACTAAATCTTCCTATCTGTATTATAAATACTTAATTTTATATACTATAACAAGCAAAGTGTTTACAGTAGTTTAGTATTTCTGTCACATCAAAGTACACAGTTGAGGGAAAGGGAACAAAAATCCTTTCAAATTATATTTCTGTGTCTGAAATTTAAACTAGTTTTCCACTCATGTCAATGGGTCTAAGACACTACTCTTTCTTAAAAGTTTTTTTTTCCTTGTTCTCAGACTACCATGGCCACAAGACCACTATTACAATATCTCAGTAACATATTTCTCCTCTTCACGATCAAACCACAACAATGATTTGCATTCATCCTGTGATCATCTTCTGACTCGTCAATTTATCTAATAAATGCCACTCATGCCAGAGTACATCACACTGTACCCTGCATGAGTGCATTTCATTCCTTTTACTATATTGCATAACATCATCAAGCTTTTCCAGTGTAGTATCCATAATTTCCCAATTTTAGCAACAATTCCCAAATTTGGTTTAGTGTGTTGATTCTCTTAGTATTCATCCATTTATTTGACAAAGTTATTAGCTAAATATCAATGAGATTAGTCTCAAGACTGGTCATAGATACCGTACTTTAACCTGAAAACCTTCTCTTCCAAGACCCACTCTAGTCACTCTTTAAGCTTACTGAAAAAAAATTACTTTGGTCATGTGAAGAAAACTGAGTCCTTTTGTGAACAGAGAGCACTGCTCTTAGTAATACACCTCCAAAAGCTCAGCTGTCCTCTGACCCCAGAAAGTGAGGGTTTCCTACAAAACTCATCCTTTCACTCTCTTGACTTTCACTGATCTCATGTTCTGGCTGCCCCTTCCCAGAACAGCAGAACAGGGGCTTTATAACACCTCTACACTACAAAGAAAGAATAACTAGGTAATTTAAAAAAACTTGTTCATTTGATTAGCCCTACTTTTCCCCACCCCACCCCCATTCATTTTACCTTTATACCTGGTTTTAGGCTACTGGAGCTTCTCAGAAGTAGACACCCGGGCTGATGATGAGCTGTTTAACAATTTCTCTTGCAATTGCTGTAAAGTCACAATCACTTAAAGCACATGATAAGCCTTATTCAACTTATTAAATCTGCAATTTTAAGCGTGGTACATAGAAATGGTATCACAGGGTTGTAGAATCTGTATTTAAATTTTTTTCCCAAGATGTGTTCTTCTCATTTCAGAATAATAAAAGTTATTACAAGATCTCACAGTAAGCAGGAATTTCTGCTACAAGTATGGAACAAATCAATTACTTGCTCTTAACTTATTTCTCATATTCAACTCAATTACGGTTAGCAAAATTATGTACTGTGAATGATAAAAATGAAGTTCATCCAGTGAAAAGGTCTGCTAGCAGAAAAGGCACTCTGCTCTCAGCTTTAAATATTGATCTATTATCTGACAGAATAGCTACATTTAGTATTTATTAGCAAGTCCATCTCAATGAAAGTCTGCAAAATAAAATATACTGAACCTATGCATTAAAAAAAGAAAAAATCAAATTAAGATTACTTACTTGATTAAGTATATCGTGTTTCTGTAAGGCATGCAAGGAAAGAAAGAACATACATACATTAGTGCAGTGTCGTAACACTGAAATTCTGCTTTTATAAAAGAAGTGCTTTTGGTGAAAGGTTACTGATTTGGATTAACAGGTTTAAGACATTAGGTAGATTATCCCATTTTTTTGCATTAGCATATAAGTCAAGAAAAAGGCTTGAAGTCAGCATGCTAGTCTTGATTAGACAGTGCAAACAATTTATTTTTAAACATGCAGCAACAGATAACTGAGGGGGGGGGAAGGCAAATATAATATTTATTTTCAAGAAGAGCTGTTAGTGAAAAACCTTACCAGAAGTTAGTACAATGCTAAACTCCATAAATTCCATCGCAAAAAAGACAACAACAGAAAAAGGGATGACATCTAGGGAGTTCTGGAGAAGCTTGAGAATAGGTCCACAACAACCTAATGAGGTTCAACAAGTCCAAGTACAAGGTGCTACCCCTGGTTCAGGACAATCACAAATATGAATAAAGACTGGGAGAACTCATTGACAACAGCCCTGTGGAACAGGACCTGGGGGTTCTGGAGCAAGAAAAGCTGGGCATGAGCCAACACTCCATGCTAGCAGTACTGAAGCTGCATCCTGGGCTGCATTGACAGAGGTAGGCTGAGTCAAATGATTCTGTCCCTATACTCCGCCCTTGAGAGATCCCACCTGAAAGTAATGCATCCAGCTCTGGGGTGCTCAGAACAGGAAAGACATGGGTCCAGAGGAGGCCATGAAGATGATCACAGGATCACCTCTTCTGTCAAGACAGTCTGAGCGAGTTGGGGCTGTTCAGCCTGGAGAAGGCTCCAGGGAGACGTCATCCTGGTCTTTCAGTACCTAAAGTGGACTTATAAAAAACTGTGAGAGCTACTTTCTACATAGGCAAATAGTGATAGAACAAGGAGAAAGAGATTTGAATTAAAATAGGAGAGATTTAAAATAGCTGTTAGGAAGGAATTCTTTACTCATAGGGTATGAGGCACTGGAACATGGTGCCCAGGGAAGTTGTGGATGCCTCATCTCTGGAAGTGTTTTAGGCAACCTGATCTAGTAGGAGGCATCCCTGCTTATGCGGAGGAGTTGGAATTAGATGATCTCTTGGATCAGAGGATCTTCAAGGTCCCTTCCAACCCAAGCCATTCTGTGATTCTAAGACAAATGCATTAACAACAGAAAGAGTGCTAAGGAGACTCTCCAACCTTTGCTGGATGCCATTGATAAAGGATGAGGAAAAGCCAGAGGTACTTAATGACTTCTTTGTTTCAGTCTTTAACATTAAGACCAGTTGTACTCGGGGTACCAAGCTCCCTGAGCTAGAAGATAGGGATGGGGAGCAGAATGAAGCCTCCATAATCCAAAGGGAAATTGTTGCATACACCACTTAAAAACCTGTGAGTTTATAGAGTCAGATGGGATACACCCAAGAGCACTGAAGGATCTGGTGCAAGTGCTTACCAAGCTACTTTCCATCATTTACCAGCTGTCCTGGCTAACCAGGGAGGTTCCATTTGACTGGAGGCTGGAAAACGTGGCACTCATCTAGAAGAAGAGCTGGAAGGAGGTTTCTGGTAATTACAGACCTGTCATCCTGACCTCAGTGCCACGGATGGTCATGGAACAGTTCATCTTCAGTGCCATCACAAGACACATATATGAGAATGAGGGAATCAGGCCAGGCCAGTATGGGTTGTGGAAATGCAGGTCCTGCTTGACCAACCTTAACTCCTTCTGTAACAAAGTGACCCACTTAGTAGATGAGGGAAAGGCTGTGGATGTTATCTATTTGGACATCCATAGAATCGTTATCATTACGGTTGGAAAAGACCTCTGAAGTCTTTAGTATGGCCTTTGACACTACATTCTCCTGGAGAAACTGTCTGTTCATGGCCTGGACAGGTGCACTCATTGCTGGTTAATAAACTGGTCAGAAGGCCAGGTCCAGAGAGTGGTGGCTAATGCAGTTATATCCGGATATGTGCCCAGTCATGAGGAGTGTTTCCCATGACTCAGTGTTAGTTGCCAGTCCTGTTTATTATCTTTACCAATGATTCAGACAAGGGTATGAAGTGCATCTCAGTCAGACTGAAGATAATGCCCAGCTGGGGGGGAGTTTTCCTTTCCTACTTGAGTTTAGGAAGGCCCTGCAGAGGTGTCTGGACAGGCTGGATCAATGGGCCAAGAACAAAGATATGAGGTTCAACAGGGCCAAGTGCCAGGTCCTGCACCTGGGTCACAACAACCCCACCCATGCAGAACTACAGGCTTGGGGAAGGTGGCTTGAAAGCTGCCTGGAAGAAAAGGACCTGGGGTTGCTGGTTGACAGCAGCTGGGTATGAGCCAGCATGTGCCCAGGTGGCCAACAGGGCCAATGGTATCCTTGGTTGTGGTTGTTGGCTAGACTTCGTGAACAAAGATTTTGGGATATGCCTGCGCAATGGATATTTTAGGTGAGGCACAGTGTGGCCCCGGTATCCTGGGTAAACAAATTATTATGCACTCAAAGAGGATGACAGTACTAGGACTACAAGCACACAATGTTCTGTACTTCCTGACCATTTAGATACCAGCTTTATCTACTTTCCTAATTCTTGTTAATCTATTCAATGCTCCCCTCAAAGTGAAATGGCTGAAATTAATTAATACAAATAAATATTAAATGATGAAAAGAATATTTGTATATTGCAGCTTTCCAACAGGTTGGTCCTAACCTACCTATGAGTCTTATATTATGTATAAAATTCACTCTTATTTACCTATTTGATATTGACTTAGTGAAGAAGATGAGCGGGCATAGGTTCAGTAGCATTTGCAGAAATTTTAGTCATCTCTGTTACACTGAAAGCAGAGAGTAAAAGCTCCATAAATAACCTCCCTACAATAGATATTTTCTGATAATCAGATACATCATTTTCCCTAAGCTTAAAATCCACTCACTTGACAAGACATAAAAACATGTAAAAAAAACCTGCAGATTATTTCAGGTAACAAGCTTCAAATACCAACAGCTTTTCTTTTGCTCTTTTTATCCCATTAGATCAACCCGTGATAAAAAACTGCAATATAGAAGCAATAGAGTGGAATAAATTCCTGAACCCTTTAAGAAGAGAGATGCTTGAATCAGGGAGTTCCTAAGGCTTTTTCTTAAGTACATATAGTTCTGCTGAATTTGCCACAGCTCTCTGTCTCATGTGTATTGGTAAAAAACTGGCACCATCCTTTGGTAGAACAAGACTTTAAAAAAACAAAACCAAAAACCAACAACAATAAAAAACCCAAACAAACAAACCAAACAAGCAAAAACCCAAACAAACAAAACAAACCCAAAAAACAAACAAACAAAACAAACAAACAAAACAAACCAACAAAAAAAAAAAAAAAAAAAAAAAAAAAAAAACCCCCCCAAAAAAAAAAAAANAAACAAAAAAACCAAAAAAAACACTAGGAGTGCTTCTAAGATAACAATCCAGGAGGTAAAATGGAAATATGATGCTATCCTCTACAAAACACAACAACAAAATGGAAATATTGTCTATAATATGTGGATATAAATAGCTGCACTATTACTGATCTCAGTTGGATCAGTTAATTTTTGTCATCTCATTTACAGGTAAGAATTATTTACTTCTGACGCATGAAATCTACATCCAACCACATAAAATTAACTTGAAAATAATTCTGTAAAGAGTTTATCCACACAGCACTTTCAGTGCATGCCAAAATACAGACACACATCCTTTTATATTCTATGATCGTATTAAAAAACAAACAAACAAAAAAACCACAAACAACAAACCAAAACACACACATGGGAATGTAAGATAATTATTTACAGGATCAACTTATCCTCTTTTTGGTTATGTTTTTGTCAGAAACTAAAATGACTAACATTATGCTTTGCCAACTGTCCAGTAAATTTTCAATACTTAATGAGTTATAACTTAGTTGCCAATAATTCTTGTCTTTTATATCCTGAAATGAAAAATCAGATAATTTTCATAAGGGTTAGCACACTTTCCTATCCTGAATTTCACATAATATGAACTCAGTTAGAAACATTACTATTAGAAACATTACCGAAACAGATTTTTATTTAGCTACATTCTGTATCATTCTATTAGGATGTGCTAAGCAAATACAAACTTAAAATGAGGGTAAGAAAAGAAAAGCATCTGGCTTTTTCAACCAGCCAAACCAGGATACTTTGTCTAGTGGTGAATCTGTAGTGACAATGCACACATACTTTTTTTCAGCTCCATTCTTTGTTTCACAACATCAGAAAATCCCACCAGCAGACACCAGAGAAACAGAATTTTAAAAGAAATCTTACAGATTTTACTTTTCTCACTTTTAAAAATATGTTTTTTCAATTATTCAAAAAGAATTGAAATGCATGTTAATCTTATCATAGGTTTGTGGGATTGATTTGGGTTGTTTGTTTGTTTGTTTGGGGTTGTTTTGGGAGGGGGCAGGCCTGTGTGATTTTGGCTGGGAGAGAGTTAATTTCCTTCACGGTAGCTTGTAAAGGACCTGGCCAATGGGATATTCCATATTGTATGGCATCCTGGTCACTATATAAAGCTGGGGGAAGGAGAAAGAACGGAGAACCACTCAGGGTCATAACGTTTGTCTTCCCAGGGTACCATTATGTGTGAAAGCCCTCTGGAGATGGCTGAACACTTGCCTGCGCATGGGAAGTGGTAAATAAATTTCTTGCTTTGCTTGTGTGCACAGTTTTTGCTTTATCTATTCAGCCATGTATTTTGATTCTCTCCTCAACCCACTAGGGATGGGGGGCCATGAGCAAGTGGCTCTCTGGAGCTTTGCTGGGGATAAACCACAGGCTGTTTGTTTAAATTTTAGGGCAGGGGGAGGAGGGGAGAAAAAAAAGTGAGTTTATGTAAATGATTAAGCTGGTCTGTCTAATGTGATAATCATACATTTTTAGTTCTTAAAAATATTCATATTTTTGTTTTATAAACAGTTTCAAATACCCCCACAGCCAATTTATAAATAACTTTGTATTACAAATGCTTAGATTGGCTGCATTTGCAAATTCTCCCCACCATTTCTGATCATTAAGAAAGAAGAAGAAGAATTACCCCTTCAGGATTATATTTTGCTAACACACCGTTGCCATGGAATTCTTCTAAGACATCCTTAATTTTCTTTGTGGAATCTGGATGAAGAATAAAGAGAGAAAATGAAAATACAGAAAACTGATTTACATAATATGAACTGTAATTAAAGAAACAACAATCAAAACTGCTAATAGCTTTTCTCAATGCACATTAGTAATTTTCTTTAGCTGTATGAGAGAGCTGGGAGCACAAAGAAAACTCGAACATACTATACTCTCTCACCAAACACCAGCAAGTAAACAAAAAGTGATCAGAAACAAACACTCTTTGATCCAATCCTTAACTATTAAGTAGGAGATTTCTAAAGGAGTTGTTTGCAGGACTATTTCAAGTCACTTTCTGTATCCTTGAAACCTGAGTGACCTATAAAACATGGTCATACCAATCAGCACTACTAAATCTCTTTTGGCAGAGCTGCCAGTGAGAAGAGGAACTGTCAGAGGAGTCAGACAATATTAAGATAAAGGAGAACCTTGCAGAAAAAAATCTTCAGTGGTCACAGCATAGAAAACAAATATTGCTCTCTAAACTTCAATTTTTGCAGACCTTAGCTACAGTAACTTTTGGATATCTTTTTTCCTACAGAATTGTGCAAATCCCTGACTTTCAGAAGTGTGTAGATACAACTTTTCCAATTTTTTTTTTAACAGTTTCTGTGCAAAATAAAGCACTTATTTCAGTGAGTAGCCACTACATAAAACCTTTACTCAGATTCACTTGGAATTCAACATGCACATCTTTTCACCTTAAATATCTCAGCAACACAGTAAAAATAATTGTAACTCAGGTTTTCTCTTTAAAATACAGTAGATGAGTATACAATGGTCAAACGGCCACAACACTGAAGTAAACCATGAACTAGTAAAGAGTAGCAGATGCAATGACTAAAAGAAGAGGTAAACTTAATATCTGCACTTTTATTTCTAAAAATAAAACCTGGAAGGAAAGAAGATAAGTAGTGTGAAGCAATTAATTAGACAATATTACAAACATTAAGATCTAATCTGACCTTTACTAATTATATAAACAGAATATAGCACTGCCAGAGTTCTTAGACTTCAAAGAAATCCAGCATCTCAAACCTGACTTTAAATATACATTTAGCAAATTATGTGACCTGGAAGGTGATAATGCAAAGGATTTGAAAAACAGATATGTAACAGTTCATAACAGCTACAAACAGGACATAACACTAAAATTCAGTTTTAAAAGGTGCTGGAGGAATTGCTTCTCTCCCACTCTTATAGGTACTTCAGGAAGTAATTAAAATGGCTTTTCCCAATGTTTGTCATTTATCAAATTTTCTTTAATAAAAACACCTGAGACCACGTGTGACCTCAATAAAATGGTTTACTTTCAATAACTGGATGCATTTCAATGTTACTGTCCACTGTAAACAATGGACTTTAGCAGGTCTCATGGGCAGTCACAGCAAACATTTATTTGATAAAGTCATCGATAAAGTCTTACTGCTGTCTCATTTGAAATACAGCAAATAATTGCAACTTTGTGTGAAAAAGATGAACTATAGAATAAAGAAATGCTAAGACATAAAATTTATTATGAAAGCTGGTGGATTAGACAGTTACTTAGGACAAGCACACAAACTGATGACTGACCAAAATTTCATTTTTATTTGGTTTCTATTCTTTTAATATGTTTTTCAGTATTCATATACCCGGTTATATGTAAAAATCGTTCCATCTTATGATAATGAACCCAGTAACTGTGAAAGAAGCAGTGTGAGGTGAACAGTTGTATGACACAGGTGATTGAATTTCATTCTAAAAAAAAAAGGATTTTTTCTGAACTTTGGAGGAAAGATGTTAAACATCAAATAGAAAGACAGCAAGGTCTCCTCACATACTTTTATTATGCAAAGGAAAAAAAACCAAAATCAATAAATTAAAAATGGACCACTTTCTAGAGGTTTGAAAACAATGTTTTGAGGTTTTGTTCCAGTGATGACCATGCTTCTTTCACTTCATATTTTGGGAGATAGTCTACTCATATTTTAATCAGTATTATGCCTATTCAATTGTAATTAAAAGCAAAACCTGCGTTATTGAAAATAAATTAAATCCTTGCTTTTCATCTCTTTCGTACTTAGTCAAGTACCAAGATAGCCAATATGCTTTATCACAGCAACAACTAGACTATTAATCTTTCTCATGCATGAGCTTAGAACAGTCATATCCAGAAAGCACAGCAAGTTTCATGTCTGAAATAACTCTCAAGAAAAGAAAGCTCTGTGGATATAAATTCTGCTTCAGTTGTCCAGCAAAACTTTTCAAGAGAATTCCACATTCTGGTCAGAAACTGTAATTATTTTGAGTACTACAGCCAATGAAGAATCTTTTTTTTTTCCCAATCTTTTGTTCACAATCATGCAATCATTTTTTTCAGCTCATGTGACAGTATCCAAGCTAGAATACAGATCTTTCAAAATGCTCAAAACTACACATCGATATTTTAAGTCAAACGCCAACACACAATCTTCTGCATGCATACTCCTCAACAGTGCTGACAGTCCTCTGAAAAATTAATTCTCCTTCCTCACCCTCTAGCAGGCAAACTAGTACTAGGAACATATTCCATCTTTCATAAGCTGACCTAAAGATACATGAAGGATAGGAGAGTTCTCAAGTTTCACTCTTATTTGGGAATCAAATATGTNCCATCACAAAATAAACAAAAAATTCCAGAAAATAAACACAGACATAACTAGAAATTTTTCCTAAGGTTGTTGGGGTTTCTTCCCCCCTACATTTTCTAAGTGAGTAGTAACAACAATGTTATGGATTTCATTACGGTTTTGTCTAATCCAAATCACCTATATAATCACTGGAAAATGGAGATGTAAACACAAGCATCACACCAGAACCTTTGTTACATAAAGGTACAAATGTCCTGCATAACTTGGAAACCTAGCACTTCAGAGTAGTATCAGTAAATTCATAGCACCACATGTTAAAACACAAATATGGTCCTAAACTCTGTTGGATTACTGTTACCTGTTTTTTAAATAAAGGACAAATTCCTTCTTTGTCTAAGTCTCTTCATTTCAAGTTCTCCTCAAGAGAGGCAGTTTCTAAATATGTGTAGATATAGTACATAGCCTGTCATGACAGTGCTTAAATCCCATCTTATCTGCTGGCACAGCACAAATTTCACGTAGTTTTAAATTTAAAGTTTATTTCATGAAAAACCTCTTTTCTTTGTTTTCACATTTTTTTTCTTTTTATTACCCACTAGGGCAGTGCTTTGGGCATTCAGTCAAAATACAGAAGACTTTCAATTCTCTCCCCTGTCTGAAAGAATTTAAACTCATATTGTTCAATCCATCTTCTGCTGCAATTTGCATTTAGTCAAGAAGGTGGAAGAAGAAAAAGGGAAATTGTGGCCCAGGACTCAGAGTTTGCCTTGGATGAGGGGAGGTGTCATTTTCTACCTCATACTCTTGTGTGGCACAGTGTGGAAGACTGTTATCCGTAAAGCTATTACTAGGCACAGGGGAGGAAAGTACCTGAATTCTATAGAGTGCTGCAAGAATTCTATTTTAAAACAAAGACTCCAAAGTAATAGAAATATAGATGAGATTCAAGCTAATGTTGTATTGTTTCAGAATAAAGGCAAAACAATCAAAACAATTACACTAGAAATGGAAAACCTGCCTATATACAGGAGAAGTATCAAGTGTTTATTTTTCCTTAACTATCTTTCAGCACTAACAAAGATACTTTTTATAACCAAAGACAAATTTACATACTGAGTTCAAAACCATTTGAGATTTAGCCCACATTAAAAATTATTATTCATTTTTTAAAGTGACTCAACCTCAGAACAAAAGTGAACACTCAATTGACTGGAATCTGGTGTATCATTCCTCCCATAATTAAAAATCATAATCTCCCATAAACAAAAAACAGAAGGAAAGTTTGCTCAGATCACACATTTTGCCTACATTTTCTCCATATCCTCCCATAAAAATCCTTGAAAAGGACTTTTTCTTTAAAACAAACAAACAAAACTTAAGACAATTTACATAAAACTCAGCATAAATGGCATGTACGTACACAGGACCATTGACTGTTTCTCAATTTAAAGGGAAATAAACCCTAAAAAACCAATTGTATTATGAATAATTCCCTTGTTATTCTCAACATCAATCCACAACAAGCTGTGTATTTATTCAACCATATCTAATTTTTATACCTACAATACAAAGTAAAGTAATAACCACTTTCTACCTCTATGTGAAATTTGTAAATTTAATACAATATGAAAAATATCATAGGCGCACAAAATCCTACCATAGTCAAGTTTAGAATCTATATACAAAAGCTTCACAGAGATTTTCTATTTATCTTATTATGACTTAGAAAAACAAAAAGTCCAACCCTCTATACAAAATTTTCTGCATGGCAACAAAGCCTAGCTCAAACTCAAAAGTTCAGCTTGACAAATAAACCAAAGACAAGTACTTGGAGAAATCCAGCAATCAGTTGACATTCCAATTTTTATTCAGGTTGTTATTGTACAGACTTTTCTTTCTTTTGTGGATAAAAACTACAGCAATGTGTATATATAAATTTATACATGTAACCTTTCCCCCCCCGCCCCCTCCTTACACAGGTCATTTTATTCAGAGACTTGGATAATGCTTTTACTCTACCTACAGCTATGCTTAATCTATAGCTTTATCGGTGTAGAAAAACCAGTATGTTGAAAAGACCATGCCTGTCAACAAACCTGTATGCAAAACCACAGAGGAAAAACTATTCACCTTTCAATAAAAAGGTTTTTTCAGTAAAGACATGGCTCACCTAGTGTGACTCAGCCTTGCATCATGTCTGTGTTGGTAAGAGAAGCCTGATGACTGCTACTGAACTAGCAGAAGGCAGTAGTTTACATGTCCTGTGCTTCCCCTATACATGGCTGCAGGCTCACTAGCAAAGCTCTTTTAATATAGGTCACACCTCAGTTTTGGTTCGTGACTTTTAAGTGGCATTTTGATGCAAATTTCAAAAAGGAAACAAACAATTAAAATCTTTAGTGGGATAAACACTCAATTTTGCTTTTCTTGCAGTAAGAATTTAAAACCTACTGTTGGCTTAAAAAGAGTGGCCAGGCAGAGAAAGCAATTACTGTCCAGTGGCCTAAAGAAGACTTCCTCTCACTAGCTGCTACCATGATTTGGGTAACACTACTTGATCAGAAGAATTTGATGCCACTCTTCAGCAAATTACGTTTTCATTGAATTTTGTAACAAACAAATACGAAAAAAGCTTCTTAGAAACCCAGGCAGAATTGGATGGTGCTGCCTAAATAAGTACAGTGGCAAGTGACTTCTGCAATAGGAAATGGAGGAAGTAGAAGACACAGAAGAGGGAGGCAGGAACAGCAGCAACTTCCTCCTGTTACTCAATGCAGGATCTGCTTCCACCCACCCTCCCTGCTGGGGCCTGGCAACATCAGGAGCAAGACAGATTCATTGTACCCGTTGCTATGTACTAAATGATACTTATGCAAAGACTTCTTTGTGAAAAAAGGAATACTGATTGCCTGTGCCAACACATCTTTAGTCCACATTAATAAAAAAAAGTCCACCAAATCCCACTTCCCTCAGCAGATGTTCAAATGAAAAGTATATAGCAAACAACAGGGAGTTGGGGAGGCTTAATTTTTGTCTTGCTAGTGGGATAAGCTTTCAAAGAAGAAACAAGGACAGAAACAGACTCCAGGAACTGAGCAGAACTGCAACTAAGTCCTGTTCATGTGCTTAAAAACACTTAAAGAAGAAAAATAATACATTGAATTTACATTTTAAGATGACTATAGCTAACCTTCTCAGCATCTTTTGGAGTCCTTTTCTCAGAAAATCAAGGCTGCAGTAGTTTGAAGGCTCCTCACAGTGAATCTCCAAGAGCAAGACTCGGGATGGCAAGGTGCTGTGAGGATTTGGCTCCCTGGGGTAGGAACCCCATGGATTCTCCAGGTCAGCAAGGCAGTCTCTGGCCACCAGGACCTGTCCCATCACCACAGTTGGCAGTGGGACAGCCCCTGGGGCAGCCCTAGGGCTAGTCATCGGGCACCTCCCTGGTGGCAAGTCTGAGGCTGTCAGTCTTTTAAGGAACACCTTGCACTGACACCAAAAAAGGGGCCTCTTCACTCCTCAGATCCCATCACCACAACTGAGCCTGAAAATGCATACAAACTCTCAGCAAGTAACTCTGTGGTTCCTTCTTTATCCTTTCTTATTTCCTCTTTATTTATAGGTGGTCAAAATATCTGACACGGGCGGCCAGCTCAAAACATTTTCAGTTAGAATAACAATGAAAAAATTCTCTATAAAATCAAGGAAGGAATGTTATTGACAACATATTTCACCCCAAACACTAAATTTAAGTACTAACTAGCAGTGAAGAATCAGGTCAGTTTTGTTTGAAATTTAGCAGGCATTATTTCTGATCTTAAGTAGAAACAGGGAAATGGCTTTGTAAGTTTGAGAATATTTCTATTGGGTTTGAAATGTACATTTTTTAAAATACACTAGTTCACTTGTTTCCGTTTTTCCCAAAATGCTGCACCTCAAATCCTGTGTTCACAAAAAGAAGGTGTTGGAGTGTGTTCAGAAAAGGGCAGTGGAGCTGGGGAAGGGTCTGGCACATAAGGCCTTTGAGGAACAGCTGAGGGAGCTGGGGTTGTTCAGCTTGGAGAAAAGAAAGCTCAGGGGAGACCTTATCACTCTCTAAAACTGCCTGAAAGGAGGCTGCAGACAGGTAGGGGTCATCTCTTCTCCCAGGTAACTAGAGACAGGACAAAGGGAAATAGCCTTAAGTTGCACCAGGGGACGTTCAGGTTGGTTATATTGAAAATATTTCTTCCCTGAAAGAGTGGTTAAGCAATGGAACACGCTTCTCAGGAAAGTGGTGGAGTCACCATCCCTGGAAGTGTTCAAAAAATGAGTGGATGTGATATTTCGCAGTATGTTTTAGTGGGTATGGGGGCATTCGGTCAATGGTTAGACCTGATAATCTTGGGAGTCTTTTGCAACACTATTGATTCTGTGGTTCTGTGAATTTTTAATTTGTATACCTGGAATTCATTACCTATGTATCCTAAACTTTAATTATGGCTTCAAAAATTACTGAGTAGCATATATGAACGTAATATTTACTTAAACACATGTATATAAAAAAAGTAAGTATTTTTTCAGTTATTCTAAAAATAAGTAGGTCAAAGAAGTAGAAGTGGCACAGAATTGCTTACATGTCTATAATTAAATATTTTTCATAATCTATCTCAGAAATTAAAAATGCTAGAAGTAAAATTAAGAAAGCATTACCATGCAATTTTTCCAAGCCTCTATAGATAGGGCCAAGATATTTTAATTCTATGTTATTCTTATGCCTCATCTCTTTTACTATCATCAAAATTTAGCTCCCCCATCTATCCCTTTAATATAAAATATTTACTAAAAAGTGATGCATAGCTTCTTGTATTTCCACATATATCCCAAATATAAAGTTGCCAAAGGGTTTATGCAATACCAAGGCATATAAAGATGTTAAAAACTTGTGGGTTTGAATTTACATTACCACGCAAATTACCACACATCATATGAAATACAGTAACTGTGCAAAGCAAAAATGTGAAGCAGTTTAAGATAATGCATTTTATCTGTTCACCATGAGGGCAAGTAAAAATTGGCAACGTATTTCACCAAGGTACCATGGCTACTTTTGATTGCCTGCCCTTATTTAAAAGAGCTTGGGAGAAATTTCTCAGCCAATATAAATCGCCCTTTGCAGCTGGGGGTTTGCTTGTTTGTTTTGTTGCTGTTTGTCTTCCCTTCTCTCCCTTTCTTTATGAGAAAGTTGCTTTAAAAGTCCCTCTTTCACTGCAAGACATAATTTTGAAGCTACATCTGGTTCTTCCATTCTTCCATACAGCACAGAGAGCTCTTGAAATGGTCTTGTACTCTTCTTAAGGCAGGATCCTTTAGCAATTACTTATTCTTTTCCCCACTTCGCTTTATCATGTTTCTTACTTCCAAAGTATCAAATTCATTTTACTCTTCCTCTTACAAAGTTTTAAATATTTATACAGCAACAGTTCTTGACACCTTATGTACTGAAACTGTATTTCAGAAATGAAATTTTAGCTCTCTCAACACTGGAGTCAGCAGTTGTTCTGGCAATAATTTATCATCTTATCAATAAGGAAATAGGTCTTAAGGTTTTCTGATCCACTGAGACACATCTATCTTCTACTTTGCGGTTTATTTACTTATTACTGAAAAGAAATGTTAGAAAAATCTTCACCTCTTACAACCATTATTGTTTATTATAGTTTCTCTGAGACCTAAAGCCTTTAAAGTCAGATACATACCTAGGCCATAAAACTGAAAGAATTAGCATCACAACTACACATGGCTGTGGACCTGGAACTACAAATGATGAAGCTTCCTGTCCTTGCTGTGGATATGTACCAGTACAAACTGGATTGCCTTTGTCTGTTTGAAATATGATTCCTAAACTTTTGTTCTTAGTGATCCCATGCTTGGTGTAGTAGTCAAGACCAGTTAAAAAAGAATTCACTAGAGCTTGTTCTCCTCAGGACTTACAGAAAACTCAATCAAAAGTTCAATATTCAATTTTGATTAGAACTATCAGAAACTCTATCAAGAACAGTAATAGTGTTGCTGTACAGTGGTATTTTGACATGCCAAAAATTCTCTTGCCTGACTGCATTTGGATGTGGAGACTCCTCATGATGTAGTTATATAGACACTGTATACATACAATGTTATCAAGCCTTTGAATTTTAATTTATATATACACATTTATACATAATAAGCTCAATTTGGTGAATTCAGATCAGTTTTTGCAACAGGCAAGATATTACCTTATTTAATCCTACAAATTGTCATAAAACTGAGCAGAAGGTGGTGTTATACAATATGGGGAAGCAAAACAGAACATGTCTCCTTTACATTCTATACATCTTTGGATTGCATAAGCAGATTTGGCCTCTTGGGGCATTAAACAATAGTCCGTATTTGTTAAAACTGTGTTCCAGTGACTCAATACTCTAGATTAAAAAAAAATAAAAATACAAAAACCAAACATCATAACTGCTTATATAAAGTCTCACCAATTTGTATTTCGTTTGTAGAACGTTTTGACGTTTGCATGTGTTAAAAGTGTTCACACTGCAAGAGCAGTTGTCATTTATCACTGTTTCTGATGAGAATCTTGCCATAATTCCATTTTGGGTATAATCTTTGAGTAGTTACAGTATTCCAGGCATTGAGCCTGTGGAAACATTAATAGAAATTTTAAAGTCCATAGGAATGAGCTGCTAGCAGGCATCTGATTAGAAGTCACAGCCTCCCAACAACTGCATAATTACAAAGGCATGGTATGATGCAGAGATTGTTTCCACTGTGGTATTTACACATTCAGCTACCTTATAAGGCTACTGAAAAAGCTTACTGCTAAACAGATAGAATTAAAAAATAAAAGTGAATGAAAAAAAGCTACAGAGTGAGCAGTAAAAAGAATCAAGAGTCTCAATTCAATTTCAAGACTTAATTTTTGGGATACTATTCTTCTCATTGCTGGGAACTTGAAGTTTCATGAAATAAATAACTAAGAGGGTACAAGTGTGTCTTAAATGTTAAGAAGATTTTGAGTTTTCCTATTTTTACTACTACAGCAAAGCAGGTCAGTATTTATACCTTCACACATTAACTAAGGCTAATATATGCTCATTTATCTTTAGAATTGCCATCACAAATCTGTCCTGGGAAGTTCATTCTCTGAGAAACAAATGTTTCAAGTAGTACTTTTATAAATCTTCTAGCTGCAGAGTTCCAAATTTTAAAAATTCTGTTTCCATTTAAGCCAATTGTCCAAGTTTGGTATAGTAACATTTTTTTTTTTTTTTAGCAGCACTGCTTTATCAAATCTTTATTTTGTCAGTATTAAATATTTTCTCCTATTAATTGTGTTATCTCATTAATTTCCTATAGGACTACATGGACCATAACAGACAATACTTGAGAAACACATAGTACAGGAGAGAGTTATCATGCATAAACATCAAGGAAAGAAAAGCTCATAAGATCAGTTTATATTCCTGGAGACCTATGTTCTACTGATCCTACCCTGATGCATCTTAAATCCTTTCCCTTTAACTACAAATATGTTAGACCTGAACTCTGCATCTGCCTTAGTTCAAAGGGATTTCATCTTCTACCTTTCCAATTCAATATCAAACCTGGAACACGGTAATTCTATGCTTATTCCAGGATTCTAAGAAGACAAAAAGCAAGAATAAACCCTATAATATAGCACATTGACAAAGACAGCATTAAATCCTACTACCATTACTATTTGTGACTGTATTGAATGATATTTTCTGTTAGAGTATCAGAGAGAGACACTCCAAGACCATTTGCATGGAAACTTGCCTGGCAAGATAATAACATTATTCAGTTAAGCAGCTCCCACATGCAATGATATCTAATCATCCTAACCAATATCTGCTTGACTACTTAATTTAAGCAGTTTAATACACTTGGGTCAGTTGCCCTCCACAGGTTTAGAAGCCAAAGCCCATTTGCTTTCCTAAGCTTTATTTCTTTCTCTCTTATCACTTCCTAGAATTCCCTATTTAGGTAATAAAACAATCAGACAAGAACACAAATTCCCAGTAATACCTGTTCTACTCCCTCAGTAATATCTTTAATCCTAAAATTATCTTATAATCAGTTTTCCATGGTTTAATCCCATCAATCTGTTCTTCATTTATATATTCCCACACATCTCATTTTTCTCCAATCTTATTCCCCAGGACAGATGTTTGCTATTTTGTGTGCTACCACAAATTAACAGTTACTGTGTGATGGGTATAGCAATACATGGGTATCTGTGTTTTAAAATTCTAAAACTTGTCTGTCCACTTTTATAAGCTTACCCCCTTGCCTTAGAAAAAATCAATTTGTTTTACTTTAGGAAAATGCAAGATGAATTGCTTTCAGTAAATCTGAGTCAGAGGGAAGACAGACTTTTATTCAAAGAGAAAGGAATGAGAAGTATTGCACACCAAGACTGATTTTTGCCTTGAAACACTGATGATCAACTGTTGGATAAATATCTTGAGTGCATATCTAGGTAACTCTGCCTTGCCAGGGTGGTTAAAATAAGTGATCTCTAGGTCCCTTCCAACACTAACTATTCTGTGATTTAAAAAACATGTAATTTTGAAGGTATCGTGAAAAGCGTGGAAGTCAAGTGACTCCTACTTAACTACAAAAGTTTAGTCACTGAGCATACATGACAGATATACATTATGACAGATTTCATTATCACCCAACCAAACAAAATCCCCATCAAATAAACTGGGGAAAGTGCAGTTTATACTACAAATGTATATAATTTAACAAATAGGTTAAACAAAGTTCTACGAATTCTGAATATGCATACAGTAAGAGCTCTTCTTACCCACAAGAATGCCAAGAACCATGACTAATAAGATTATGAACTTGTTAAACAAGTACAAATCTTTCAGAGTTAGGTTGTTATTAACCTGGGTTTCATTCCTAATATTTCCAAGACGGTAAGTGATCTTAAATGCATTTCTAACATTCACAAGGGGTTTTTTTAAGCCATCAGTGATCTATGGAATTTATTTGGATATTTAACTAATAGTTTGGAACAGGAGAGGAACCAGTCCCACTATCAAAAATTTACTTCTGAGGTGCCAAAAGTACCTAAATTAAGCCCGTCCTTTTAAAGCCACGTGAAACATACTCACAATTTGACTGCAATGTGAGCATACCCTGAGTCAATTTTACTTATGCCTATTTATATTATTCAACCTAGTATCTTTCTCCTCTATAGAAACATGCAGCCATATGATAGATCTATTATAAAATGACACAGTACATATAGAAATATCTTCAAGAGCATATACTAATTTATTCCATGAAAAGAACCATTAGAGTATCCACTACGGACAGTTGCTATAAGTACCACACTGATCAAATTACAAATTTTCATAAAGTAATTTTGTAATTTGCCCATCATTATGCTTAGAATGTCTTTTAGTGATTTCTGGGAAGTTCAGCAAGAATTTTCCCACCAAACTCTGTTTCCAAATCACAAATGAGTTCCCCATCTTCGTGTAGGTCCGCCCTTAAATCATTCCTGCCACAAATCCTGACAACAATCAATAACCTTTGCAGCATGAAGCATCTACCTTGCCAATCCATAATATTACATCTGGGGGGAGGGAGGAGGGGAATGGAAAGGAAATAAACCAATTTACTAAAATATCCTTTCTGTCACCTATGCTTCAAACTACAAAGATATGCCCCTAAACTACAGTTAATGTATATTTAAAAGAAAAAGATACGTCTATTTACTACAAGCTTAATATAAACTTAACATAAGCTTATTCAAATGTTTTATTAATGTGTAGATCTAAAATAGAGGCATTATAAAAACATTAAGTTGTCTAACCTAGTAGCAAAACACCAGTAACATGACACAGGTATTTATCAACTTAATGTTACCACAGACAAAAGGCAACGTAACAGTAATGAACTATCAACACATCCAGGTCCCAGGATTCAAATTTATATCCCTTTGTGGTAGTTTTTCTGTAGGCCTTCCCTAGAAACCGGGATACAAAACCAAGGAAGTATTCCATATCATTCCCTTACGTAATCAGGTGTATAAAGACAGGAGGGAGTTTCCTGTCTGGCTCTTTTTCTCTTTTGCTCTCCTTCTCTCTCACTTGTCGGGTGGACACAGAGCCAGCAGTTCCCGGTGTTTAGGCCTCGGCTTATCTCTCTGAGCTCAGGCCTGGCTGAGAGCTGTTGTCTCTACCGACAGAGGAGGGAAGGCACTCACTTCTCCTAAGGGAAGTTGGTGAGATCTTTCCTGTGTTATTGTTCTATTCAATTCATTTCTGGGATTTGATTGAGTGGGATTGTTTTGTTCTTACCCTTTTTTTTTGGTCCTTTTTCCCCTTCCCCTTTTCCCCTTTTCCCTTTTGGGGGGTGTTTGGGATTGTT
>VXAU01004424.1:1269768-1293486 GCA_013399695.1 Formicarius rufipectus | reverse complement strand
AACACACACACACACACAGATAAAGCAAAACTAGTCAAAAGAGAAAGAATGTGACAATGTCTCCAAAAAGTCAAATATCTGCCTTGCCCAGGTAGCATGTCACCAACAGTGGCCAGTGGCTGATGGCAAAATGGAAATGAAAATGTTAGACAAGGGTGAGTAATTGCCCTTTTCTTCACAGAAAGAGTGATTAGATAATGAAATGGGCTGCCCAGGGAGGGCAGTCACTGTGGTGTCATTGTTTCTGTAGATGTTTTAAGGTGGGAGCGGACGTGGTACTTGGTGCCATGGTCTAGTTGACATGGTGGTGTTCAGTCATAGGTTGGACTAAGTGATCTCGGAGGTCTTTTGCAATCTAATTGGTTTTGCAATTCTACGATACAGTGACACTTTCCTAGTATATTTTTCCACTGTCTGGCAGTCTGTAGTCAAGGTAGTCCTGAACCAAAGGAGAGCTCAGGTCCTGTGAGGAGAGCCTATGGGAGCTGTGGGTGTTTAGCCTGGAGAAAAGGAGACAGGGAAATTACCACTCTACAACTCCCTGAAAGGAGATTGTAGCTCAGTGAGGGGCTGTCTCTTTTCCCACAGAACTAGAGATGGGCAAGAGAACACGATCTTAAGCTGTGTCAGGGAAGAAACATTGGAAAGAAATTCTTCACAGAGAGTGATTGGTCATTATAATGGGCTGCCAGGGAGGTGATGGAGTCATTGTCCCTGCAGGTGTTTAAGAAAAGATTGAATGTTGCACTTGGTGCCATGATCTGGTTGACAAGGTGATATTCGGTCATAGATTGAACTTGATGACCTCAGAGGTCTTTTCCAATCTAACTGATTCTGTGATTTAGTGAAATGTCTTCCTTTTTGACAGGTAGTAGTATTGCCTAGTAGGCACTTTTCTAAAAACTTTTCTAAGTCCAGAAATATCTGTCACCCACAGCATCCTATGATTCTCATTCCATAGCTCAGCTGTGTGTCACAAGAAAGACCTGATCTCACTGTGCTCATGTACTGTCAAGTTGTTTTGCACATACACTAAAAGTCAGATTCTTGATCTCCTGCAGATGTGATGAATGCAAAAAGCCCCATTCATTCCTAGGACCCTCTGGCTAGGGGACTGGATTGGTGAAGAATTCATAGCCATAATTGTTGCTGCAGAAGGGTTTTTGTGAAACGAAACCCTTAATAGTTAAAAGAAGGGTACCTTACAAGAATACGCAGCTAATTACCAGCCAGGTTACAATGGTAGATGGAAAATTATGCTAAAAATTCATGACTCAAAAGTAGAGATATGCTTAGGGCACCTCTCTTTTCTAGTACCACTAAGGCGGGACTTCAAAAGTTTCACACGTAGGGACACATGAAAGCTTGTTTGATGTCCCCTACTCAGACCTGTTTTAGTTCAAGTGGTGCTGGTGGAGGCATGTGGAGGGCAGTAAGGGAGACACAGACCCTCCTGCACAGTCTCCAAATGTTAGTCAGCACCACAGAAACATGCCTGTGGAGAATATTGTAACTACAGAGGCAACTAACTAATTTCCCCAAAGTCACTTCTAGTCCACACAGCCTCTGAAGAGGCTGGGACTGGAAATGCTACATTATCCCCAAGGAAATGCAGTAGTGGCCTTTGGAAGGATTGTGGTTAATTCCCACAGCCACAACTTCCAATGTTTGAGTTTCAGCTGCTGAGTCAATGTCTAGGTTTTTCTACAGGATAAACCCAAGCTCATCTCAACTTCTGCTTTCAATAGATGATGTTCAAAATGCCCCATGCAGACTTACATTATGATGGACCACTTTTTCAACTGCCCATATATGTGTGCCCAAGGTGTTTTTGCATTTTGCACCACATTCAGTGCCCTGGGCTAACAGAGAGCATTGGAGGAGAGATCTGCTACAGACTCTTGCTCTGTAGCTCCTGTTGCCATCACACCAATGGCCTTTGTCTGCATGACCTGGTGGCATCTCACCAAACTGCCAGCAACCCTCAAACTTCTAAGAACTGGTAATGCCCCAACCTTTCTCTGGGTAAGCACAGGTCCATCATCATAATTATCAGTTGTGTGGTTCATGTGCACTCAGCTCTGTCATCAGTTGCATGAGACCTGACTGCTATGAATGTGTAGGAGTTTTTCGGGGATTTTTGGGGGGGAAGGGGAGGGAAAGAAAATAATACTTCTCATGAATGCTTGTGGAGGAGGACTACAAAGAAGGTATTCAGTGGGATTAGATATATTTTCATTCCACGAAGATGTGTGTGCCCTTTTTTTATCTTGCAGTGTTTGCTCAGTGTTGGAAACAGCCAATCAAACCACAAATTTGGCTTTACTTTTAAATTGCAACCAAAGCCGTAAAGCCAAACAAGGCAGAGGTACAAGTAAACCAGCCAGTTTCTCTCATCTGCTATGGACCTTTGCAGCAAACTGTTTTACAGTACCTATTCTTCCTCATAACCATATCCTTTTTCTCCAGGGGATCATTTTAAGCCGTAGAAACTGCAGAAGCCATCCTAAAGCCATTTTTCCTGAAGGGAGTACTTAAATGGAAAAAACCCTCTTCTCTTGATTTAGAGTGTGTAAAATGCTTTCCTGATCCTACCAGGCTGAAAGCTGCAGTCCTCATTCTTTCCCAAAACTCTTGCATCTGCAGAGAGACCCACTGAATGCAAAAAGGCAGCGCATGAGATTAGCAGCATGCCCATGTGTTTTGCATTGTAAGAAGGGGCCTAAGAAGCCATTTTCCTTGCACTTGCCAGAGAAACCTCCCTTTTATTAAAGAAAGCTTAATCTGCTGGGATGAAAATTACAACCAACTGAAAATCCACTCAGAATCTTGAGAGAATCCCATTTTTAGACACTGAATCTTTTCAGTTACTTTAAAAGNTATTTGCCAAAGTTTACTTCTAATTAATTTCAAATGCTTAATTCATTGATCTATGACAGCAAACCTCCATTTCTCAATTGGTTTCTACTGGCATAAATTGTACAGTTCTAATGGAATACAACTATCAAAATAATTTCAGTGAAAATACTAAGTTTCTTTAAAAAAAAAAAAAAAAAAAAAAAAAAAATCAGGATTACCTGCATGTCACAAGAGAGCCTGTGCTTCAAATATTTCCTTCCTGGTGGGAAGTTGTAAATAAGATGAGAGAGAAAAATTGTTCCTGGGAGATTTTCAACTTAATTTCATAGACTTAAGATATCTGATTGTACTGGGAACTCCGTGCTTGCAGCTCCCATTAATTTCAGTAGCAGGTGTCTAAATATTTCTCATACCCAGAGGTTCACATATTTGTAAGAGGATGTAGATAAGGTTTGGATAAGCATATAGCAATTCTCAGGTTAAACAAAGCAGACCTCCTTGCTGCTTGTTGTTCTCCTATTGCTACTTATTGTTGGATATTAAATGTGCAGGTGATGAGGATGTGCCAGGCTGATCTGAGAGAGAACCAGAGGATGGTTTTCTTTTCCAAAAGCACAATGCCCTCTGTATAGGATGTGGGGTGCAATTTGTAAACTCTCTTTAGTGTGTGCACTGTAGTTTCTTCACTCAGCTTCTTAAATTTTGGGAGGAAAGAAAAAGGGAACAAAGGTCATTGACTTCATCATCTGTTTTCAAAGATTTGTTCTCTTAATCTAAGCCATTTTATTGCTTCTCTCACCACTTTTTGGTCCCTTTAGGGAGGGGTATACCCTATCCCAAGATAAACTTACTGTGATTCAGAAGAAAGGAAGCCCACAAGTCTTAAAAAGTACATGACTCATGCATCCAAGGGGATGTCTTGCTACTAATGTAGTGCATTAGTAGCATAGTGATTTGAAGGCAACTACAATGAGAGGGCAGTGGCACAAGCCATCTCTGAAAGATCAATCACTGTTTTGCTGGTGGCACACACATATACACACAAATTTGCTTAGTTTTCCTCTGGTGACTTTGAGCAAATAGCTGTGAAGTGACAAATCAGCGTTAGTGCCTTAGCCCCACTGTAAGGAGATGCATGTATGTGTTACCAGGGAGCCCTGTCCCTGCAGCTGCCCGTGGCCTCGCTCGGAGTGTGGCCCATGGATTACATGCCCAAGATGAGGAATTGGTATTTAGCTGCAGCCACAGCACAGCAGTCGTTCAATCTGAGACAACTATATTTAACTTAAGAAGTTGCCAGTGACGGTCTGTCCAAGTGGGTTAATGAGGTCCTTTTTGCTTTCTGTGCAGTAGTGAAGAACAAATGATGCTTGTGTCCATCTCCTCTATGACTTATCTGGTGACAGCCTTTGGCATGCCAGGACCCTTAACATCTCTGAGAGCAAAACATTACTGATTCTTTCTTACCAAGGATTAAACTGCAGCTTCAAAGTTTGACTCACAAAGTGAGCATTACAGCCCTGCCTGTATAATCCAAACAGGCTCTGGTCAAGTTGCAGTCATTTTATGACTGATATGTTAAATATCTGAGAAGGATATTTTTTTCAATTGAGTTTGGTTCCTTTCCGTTAAGTAAATTGTTTTCCTTATGTCACTTAGGAAAGTCTGAAGAATTATCATTAAAATACACTTCCTAAATACTGGAGTTGGTAAGGGAAGATACTGTGAGAAGATGGTTTTGATAGATGCAAAAACTAGTATTTCTATGTTTCTGTATTTAAGAAAAATATACTCCCTTGCAGGCTTGCCTAAGAGCTAGATGTGTAAGTGCCACATTATGACCCTTTTGATTTTTTTTTTCCTGGTGAATTTTTTTTCTCAACTTCTTAAAGTTATTGATACATATTAGTGATGCATTAATACATTACTAGGTAGGCTAATTGGAAAGATAACAAAGGATAATGCTGATGAGGTAAAATACTTCAAAGACAGACATTATTTTAATATTTGTCATTTTGATCGGGATCTTGGATAGTGTTCTTCCAGATTCATCTTTTATCTATTCATTTCATGACTTGCCTTCCCACTTCTTTAAGACATTCTTTAATTTGCATTAAGTAACCAGAATCAGGTATTAAGGATCATCTAATAAAGGTGTCTTAAGAGTTGGGCAGTTCATTCTTGGCCTCAAGTCTAACATTGCGAATTTTATCTGAACCCTCTAACTGTGATATATTACTTAGGTTAAAACAAATAGAAAATCATAACTTGAGCCATGCTTCTGTGATTGAAAGACATGGAGGAGATTTTTGTGCTTTTATGATATAAAAATATTCTGATTTATTAGATTTTCTTGCCCTTTAACTTCAAATGTATCTTGAATGTCAAGCTTGATTTTTTCATGTTTTAGTCATGTGCATTCATTTAGTGAGCTCAAATAATTTTCATGCCTTTCTGTTTAAATTATGCCATTTAAAAAGGTACCCTTCAAATAGTCTCTGTTAACAAGTACCAAAATTTTACAGAAAGACTAGTATGTTTTTTTCCTCAGAAATTTGTCATACTCCTGACTTCTTTTGCATTGGATTTTTATAATTTTTAAAGTGAAAGTGAGGATACTGATAGATAGGATAGTGAGCTTGTTTTTGTTTTTTGTTTTTTTTCATTCTTATGATTAGTTGATGGACTACAAGTTGAAATCAATTGTTCCTACCGCAGTTTTTGAGCTGTAGTGTTTTTACCCAGTAGCTAGATCTGTTGCAAATGCAATGTTCTACATTTCAGAACAAAAAGTATCACCGTCCCCCTCTGTGAAGGATTAGTGAAAGTGAGTGAACTTTGAAATACCAAGTTCGTGGTTTTGACACACGATGTAAAATGGTTAAGGGATACAAAATTAAGAATAAGCTGGAAAAGAATGTTGTAATTACCCCGAGATGTTATTCTGATTCCATTTTACTTGGCTAAAAATAAGTAGTAGTGATAGCTGTGATGCTACAGAAAACAGCAAGAATCTAGTGATCTGAAATCCTCTTTGAAGGATGACAAATGTCTACTGAACCCTTCACAGACTTGCCTTTGATGGCTGGACCATTGGAGTCATATGTTTATGACACTAGATCAAAAATCAGAGTAGTAGAAAATTCTGGATTGAGAAACACCAGGTAAAGGAGTAAAGGCTGAAAGTAGAGTTTGGTTTTATAGGGCAGATAAAGGAAATATTTATTTCTAAATTGAGTTATATTTTTTCAGCTATTTCTGCCTATAAAAGTTTTAGTTCCTTGCTTTGTGCCCTTGTCCTACCCCATAAACTGGATCTTTCACAAGACAGTATTTTCCACAATGCATATAGGTTGCTTTTTGAGCCAATATTGGCACTATGTTCACATGGCTACTCTATGTTTTTGAAAACATAAATCTCTGGCTTTGCAATGCAAGTAGTAGTTTGCTTTTGTCATCAAGAACAACAGAAATATAGAACTCTGAATTAAATGCCATAAATACTGTGGTTCTTTGACAGATGTTTCTGTATTTTTCTGAGGGTCGTAATTTTCAAGTTAGATTAAATATTGGTATTTTCAATGTATTTAAAAATAATATATAACAGTTGTTGATAAGGAAAGCAGCAACAAACCCTGGCATTAGAGCCACTGGCAGTACATTCATGCTTTTGCTGTGCAGTGTGTTACACCTCTTAGAAACACTCAGTTCTGCCCAAGGACAGTGCATCAAAGAATTATAATTCAAGCACTAGAGGCAGCCTCTTTCTTTCCTCCTGAATAGATGAAAGCAAGCAGAGAAGATAGAATACCACAGAAAACAAAACAATGAGTGATTTTGCCAGGATTCATACCAAATACTGCCATGCTTTGTCAGTGCAGGTTTAACTACTAGATTTTCCTGTTTGAAAATCAAAGTGTGTATCACAATCTATGCTACAACATTCTAGTCAGACCAGCAAGTACTACTGGCTTCATTGGGTTGTAGATTGTGAGTCAGGGCAGAAGTGGGCTCACGTTTCATGGATTAGACATGCAAATGCATATGGGGAACTTGTTGCATATGGGAATTACCTTACAGATACACATTAAAGAAAACATAGGCTTGCTAGTTTTCAGCATTTGCAACACATTTGCAAAATAAATGTGGTTTGGTTAAGAATTTTCTAATAAGAGGTGGAAGAAGGAATTTGTCTGCAATAAGTGCAAGGCACAAGGAAGCCCATATGAGTACCTATGACCAAGGCAGAGCAAATAAATCAACAGGCAAAGTATTCTGCAAGGCAAGCAGAGTCAGCTGAAAGGTGACATTACACCAGGGCTAAATCTTTTCTTCCCAAAAATGTGTGGGAATGCCAGAAGAGGGATGAGCAGGGATAGCCGCCAGGGCAACTGTGCAGGAGGGAGATGAAAGCCATCTCCCTGCACCCCAGCTGTGGGGGAAAGCATCCCAAAGGTGAAGGCAGCATTGCTGTAGAGAGATGGGAGAGGCCAAACTGGCACAGCTGTCCCTGGCGGCCCCTGTGCCCTGCAGTTGGGGTGCCACAGGTTTGGCAGGGAGCCCTGTGCTTCTCTCCATGAAAGCATCTCTGTCTCCTGAGGGGCATAACTGAGACTCAACTGTCCTGAGGCAGTGGTATTTTCCTTGGAAAACACATCTTTATTGCTATACAAATTCATTATAATAAGGGACTCATGTTCAGAATGAAGGACACACTTATTATTGTCCTGCGGTTTTCAATTAATAAGTTCACAGCTAACAGTTTTTAAGTACAGTGAATCATGCAAATTTCCGTATCACAGCAGCTAATTTATTTGTTTGTTGGGGAATAGCAGGTGCCACATGAATCTGTTTTGAAATGAATTCCAAGAAAGGCATATGATTGTGGTCCAAGCCGTGGGAGGAGGGAGCCGGAGGGACTGGAGGGATAATGCAACGAAGCCCCTGTGCAGTGCAGGGTGTCTAATGTGGGATATGAACGTGAAATGAGCAGCAGCACAGATCTAATATCCAGGGGGCTGATCCCGAAGCTCAGCCCTCACTAACGGGGGATTTCTGGCCAGAACTAACATGACTGCATCTCCAGGTCGGAATGATAAAATCCAGGTGCTTTCTGTATATGATTGCCAATTACTTCATTCTGTCTTCCACATACAGTTCCAGCTTTTGTTCCCCAGGCAGTTTTCACTGCTGGTTGCAAACACAAGGATCATTAAGTTACAAGCTGGATTTATTTACCGTTTGCAGCAGATCTGAGAACAGTTGTCTGTTATACCAGATTTTAATTTCAAGTCTGTCTTATGGGTATATAAGATGTGTTCTTACCTGTTCTTGCAATTTCACACAGTTACACTTTGGACTCAATTCTGCCTGGAAGAGCCATAATAAAGCTTGGAGGAAGACTGAGGCAAGAAAGGCACAACAGAGTGCTGTGCCAGCGGTTACTAGGACATGGGAATGTTGTGACTTTGGGCATTGCTGCTGTAGAGCTCAGGAATGGGCACAAAAACCACAGATAATTCTGTAGAAAATGCTTCAGGCTGTAGCCCTTGCTAGATGTTTGCTGAACTCCAGTGGTGCAAAGGCCCTGTGTGGATGCAGCTCACTCAGCATTTGTACAGATAATCATATAGAAGCTGCCACTGTGTTTTTTGAACTGGTCTGTGGGGAGAAAGAAACCCAGTAGATACTTAAGTGACCTTTTCTAAATAATTAACACCTTAGGTAAGGGGCTGGGCTTCAATTAACATTTATCTTACTGAATTTTAGCCACCTGAGGCTTTTAAGTGGGCTGTCCTGAGGTGTATCATTGGTGAAGGGAACTTCAGAGGTTATCTGTCAACTCAGATTTGGTGTCTTGATTTCTGATTTAGCTATAGAGGCAATCTAGGAAGCCTGAGCTTCAAATTATATGATTTGGTGAGATATCAAAAGCAAAGGAGAGTGGCTTTGCACTAACAGCACCCTTCCCACAGGTGGCAGGTCACTGACTCACCTTTCTGAGGCCTCTTTCAAGTCGTTCTTTTATTTATTTATTTAAATCAGGCTGAGATATGGACTATACAAGTCTGCAAGCTGTGCACTTTGGCTGCTTTTTAAGATGGAACTAGTCTGCCTTATTGTAGTCATCTGTGCAAGTGATAGCCTCTAAATGCTTACTCAATGAGGGTATATTTTAAACTATTATTTAACTGTAAAAATGACAGGAGGCCTAAGCAGGCTATCCAAGGGAGAGACTGAATTATGTTCTTGATGTTTGAAATGAGATGAAAGAGTCACTGATATGGAAAAGCCCATTCAAGATAATGGCAGCGGAAGAGGAAATGGTTCCTGCAACATGAGAGATGAAAGTGGAAGAGGGAAACACTTATGTAGCTGTGAGAGGAATTTGGTTGTGACTGAAAAAGATGCTGGAAAGAATTAACACCATGAAAGTAACAAGGGGGAAATGATGATGAACATTTTTTAACAGGGAAATAGACCAGCAATCAGAAATAGGCAGGAACTTAACCAGAGAGTGATAGCACTGAAAAATTTCCTGATATACCTCTTTATACAGGATGGATATTCACATCAAGTGCTGAAATTTAATTAAAAACATATTAAACTGAATAACTCCTCTGCCTGTCCTACATGTGTACTTTTTGCATGTTTTTCATTTTGTTTAACCATCCAAAATGGGGACAATGCATAGTTCTTGCAGTTCAAGGAACCTGACTTGAATTTGATGGTTCCTTTTACAACCCATAAAACTCATATGGATAATAAAGAGGATTTCTGACCTTTCATATTAAGATCAACCCGACTGCTTCCCCCATATTCAGCCCATCTGTCTTCTTCTGGACCTGTGTTTCTTTTCAACAGTGAAAAAAACCCTAATAGAAATAGGTAACAAGAAATGAAACTATTTTAACTGCAGAAGACATGAAAGCACTTAAATAGTGTCTTTCGATGTGATTTACATTTTTCTGTTTGATGGAATAAAACTCAGATGTCCCACTGTTTTCACTCAGTGAAGATAGAAGCAGAGCATCATAGCAGACAGAATCTAGAATATCCCAAAAGCTAAGTTCATAATATTGAGATTTTTCACATGGAGAGCAATTATTGTTTCACAAGCACAAAGCTGTTGTAGCATCACTTGCATCAGGAAAGTCTTTTCCTTTAAAAAAGAAAAGATCTCACCTTGACCATGTTTTTCCAACATAATTTCACATGTTTTCAATCAGAAATAAATAGGCAGCAGAAAAGGATGTTTGTTGTGACTTTAGTGACCCCTGTATACTACACTGAGGTCAAATGCTGGCCACAAACATTTTTAATATGTAGATAGTGCTGTTTGTAGTCAAAGGCTTCAGAAACTGGATTTCTGGAAGAAAACAAATCCTACAAGTTACAGCACTCAGGCAGACCTACCAGAGTCATAGGAGATATCTTCTTTGTCAAGGTGGACTTTAAATATCGGTCTTACAATAAACAAAAATTACTCACTGAAGTGCTGCATAAATACCAACCAGCTCTCAGAGGAATAGAGAGCATGAAAAATAAGATCAAAAAGAGAGAAGGGGAATGAAACAACCAGAAGGGAGGAAAGCGGGGGGGGGGGAGGGGGGGGGGGGGGAAATGACACAGACTGGAATTGATCTAGAGGATAAATAAAGGTAAAGGGCATGCTTAATTCAGGGAAGAAGAATATGTCAGAAAAAGAGACAGAGGGAAAATGACAGGGAGAAATATTTGTGGAAAAAACTATAATGGAAAAATTAAGGTTTAAAATAAGAGTGAATGCTGGGAGTGGTGAAGAGGTAGGGAGAAACAATGCTAAGAGGGACAGAGGAGAAAGGCTGGCATGAGCCCTCAGTGGCACTGATAGGAGAGATGCTTTCAAGAAGCCTCAGCTAAACAATAGAGGGATGTGAGACAGAGGCACCAGGGGGGCAGCACAGATTAAATGAGAACCAAATGTAACCGTAACAAAGGCTCCGAGATGCAGGCCATGAAAGCATGTTAAAAGGGAAATGTTTTGTTTGTGTGTGTGTGTTTTCACATACTGGAAAAGATGTTTTCTCCCCACCACAACCCCTTTCACTAACCAGCAGCCCAAAACATCTCACTCTCAAAAACAATAGCCAAGACAACTCAATGTCATTCCGGACTTCAACTACTATTTGTGGAGTTTTTTGCTACCTTCCCTTTCTCAATTTTCAAACGAACACCTCTGTGGCTGCTGCCCCTCCTTCAAATCCATTTAAAAAATTCTCTCTTGCTGTGACAGCTGTAAAAGATTTGACAATTGGCAGGCTGCTGCTGTGCTGAAACTAGTGTTTGTCACGCTGACCAGTTTCTAGCTGTTTCCTTGTAATTTCTAGATAGCTCTCTGTACCTGTTTATTGTCTTTTCCCTTGGAAAAGAAGCATTTTAGGTTGAGACTGTCTCTGTGCTTGTGTGGCAGCCAGTGAAGAGGAATATTAGCAAAGATTCTCCCCTGACAGGTCACTTTTGAAAATTTCTGCCCATGTCTGGGGGATTCAAAATTGGCCTTTTCTTGGTTGAAAGGAGGTATTTAGCTGCAACACTGCATTACTCTTTACACATATTACAGCAGATCTCACTGAAAGACCTCCAGACCTGAAGGGAGGATACGGCAGCACCTGCACAGACTGATGGCTGTAGCTCAGCCTGTTACGCCTGTGCAGCAGGGATGGCCAAGGCTCTGTGGCACAGGCTTGTCATGGCAATGCTTCAGGCTCCCCACTCGTAACCCATTGAGGCAGGTGAGCATGCACATTTCCTCAGGGTAAGTTTATGTTGTCCCAGTCACCCGCAGAATACAGCAAGAGCCAAGAGAGCATGAGGAAGAGAAGCCAAAATGCTCAGGTTTGTTCTGTGCCTGGAGAAGTAGTAAATTCTGTTCCTTTGTGCCCATGCTTCTGTGAAGAGTGTAGAGTGAAGGAAAGTTCCCCTGGGTATGGACCAACTTTGTCTGTAGGAGGGTGGATTCAACATCCTGATGCCCTCTGAGACCCAGCTGGCTGCCAGCTGTTACACAGCATCACCCTGCTCTGCCCTGACAACTGATTTGTTACTGGCTCAGGTTGCACACCCATGTCTCTCTATCAGTCATTTCCTTCCCTGGTGCCTGGGACAGCAGATACACCATGACCACAGGAAGCAATGCATCTGTACTGTGTACCATCTGATGGGAAGGGTGGCTGTTGGTCCAGATGGGAAATGAGTCCCTGGGAGGGACCTTCTCTGAGCCACGGTCTCAGTGCCCACTCAGCACATCCTTCCCCTGGCTTTATGAACTTACTGTGATGCAGTTCTGTTCTACAAAACAGAAGAGAAATGCAGCACTACCTGTGCTACCTGCTGCTCAGACAGGTGGTAAGAGAGAGCTCCTAAATGTATGTGCAGGAGTATGGGATATTTGAAGATGTTCCTTAAATATTGACTGTTGCTGATACCTTGTGTAAATTTTTCTTTTTCAAACAAAGAACTACAGTAGGAATTGAACAGATCTCTTGGCACAAGAATGGAAATATGGAACAGGAATAAAATACAATTTTTTTACAGTGTGACTGAGCAGTTTTTTACACAGAGGGTGATAGAAGCAGCAAAATGAGGAATAGTCATTAACATGACATAAAAACAGCTTCTTGGTTCTTGGTTAGATTTTTATTTTAATACTCTTTTGTACCATAACCAGGGAAAAGAAACTCTTGAGCTACTAAGTGTAACATATGGAGCAAACAGGGGAGCTGCTATGAGTACCATACAGTGCTTTAACAAGCTGGTGCTCCTCAAGGTACTGCTCAGATACCACTCAATGCATGGACTCAGATTGTGAAGTTTGGGCGAAAACCTGCAAAGAATTCTAAGCTTTCCTAAATCTATTTGTAGCTACATTACTGGGAGGCTACAAGGTGAAGTTATGCAAGTTGATCTGAATTTCACAAAGGTCTGAGCTGTGTTTCTGTGCCAAGAAATTCACATTATTGAGTTTTTAAACAAATGATCATTAATGATGATCTTAATGATCATTGACATTGTTCTTGTAGAGGAGCCAGAGAAATGTCACTCAGTACAATTCTTGCTGCTAAAGGGTTAAACACTTTCTTGGCTAAGGCTGCTTGCTGACCTAGCTGAAAGACAAAAAAAAAAAAAAAAGCTATAGGTCAGTGAGTGAGATTGCCCTTCCTTTAGAACTGCTCAGGAAGATTACAATAAGTGTGTAGAGAGTAAGCTAGGAATTAGAGACTAGGGACTGCTGATTTCAGTTCTTTCATGTGCAGCCTTTGGGCTGAAATCCAGGGAGCTGTATTGGCATAAACTATTCCAGTAATAGAGGATACATTACTGGAGCCCATCTAGCCTGGGGGCTTGAGCATCATTGTATTGCAGACTGCTGACACTTGGGCAGGGAAGTGATAGAAGAAAAGATGGATTTGTCTGATCGAATAAGTAGAGTCATGGCTAAGTGATTACATAGGGTAAAAGAGGATATAAGTAAGAAGGCATTTTTAATAATCTTTAGAACTCTCTCTGTGAGACTTTCTTTTGCTCTCCAGAGAAGATAGAAAAGGAGGTGGTGAAGGGAATGTTGAACATACATTCACAGAAATGGTGTTGCGTTTCAATCAAGGCACAGGACAGGAGGTTACATGGAAAGGGTCAAATTTGGCAAATGCGAGACATGGTCTAACTGTAGGCCTATTAACATGGTTTGGAGCCTTGGAAAACAGCAACAGAGAAGTTCCTCAAACTGCTGTTTCTCTGGGTGGGGCAGGAGCAAAATAAAGAAAATGCAGATCCTTGGCTGTTGTCAACAGCAGAGATTTAGAACTGATATAATTAGAGCTATATAGTTTACCAACAGCATTATCTCCACCTTAGCATTCTGAATGTCTGGCAATGCTGGGCAGCCCTTGTCAGCCAAGTTTATAACTGAGAGCCAGCATTTTCTTTGAAAAATGTTTTAATAACCTGTCTGTTTGAGCTTGCAAATACCCAGCACCCTGTGTCAGCTGGCTGGCACCTGTTCTCACAAAAGTAATATAAGTAATATATTACACTTTGGAACAACAGTTGGTCCTTGACAATGTGACCATGAATAGCACCTCATTCAGCTACAGCCATACTTCAGCTTCTGGAATGAAATAGTAGGAAATACCAACAGTGGATTCATCCACAAAGATTTGGGTAGGAGGAGAGATGAGTGGCTATGCATTGGTTCAAAACAAAAGTCACAGAGTTATATGGGTACAGCAGAGGCCTGCAAGTGCCTCTGTAGAGTACTACAAGAAACTGAATGGTGAATCTGAAAGCAATTCCTTTGAGTTTCCCCAGATAAGTAGAAGACAGGGTGCAAAACAGTAAGTAGAAATCCAGTGGCAAATGTTTCTAGACAAAACCACCTGGAGGTAGATTGCTATCAAATGTGGCCTTGAAAATCACTCTGAAACAATGGTGGGCTGCCCTTAATGCACTGAGACAAGGACTATCTCCCCTCTGTGCTGACCTGTGCTCCAATGCAATTACCTCTCCAGCTGATTGTACAAGCCTCTTCCTCACAACTGGGAGCTATTTTCATAGACCTCATTGTTTTAGACAGTTTTAGAAATGATGGCCCATTTCTAATGCAAGAGAGCCCTCACAGTGGCTTCTCTACTAATGGACTGTAATTACAGGATTGATCCCACATCTCTGGCAATATGAACCCGTCTGTGTTTTGACAGGCAACAGCAGCATAAATCAATGGTCTGCCACAACAAGCTTCAGAGGATTCAGGGAGAACAGACATTGGTATATACCTTGTAAGGCTTCCTAAATGAGGACAACACACACCTGATTAGCATAGTGTCATTAACTCATCTCCATGGACATGTGAAGGATTGTCCTTGCACTGTACTTCATTTAACAGCTGGCAAGAAACTGATCATTTTCAAAACGGGTCTTTACTCTTGAGAGTGACCCTATCTGTGTTAGAGGCAACAACAGGAGCTGCAGAAGACGTAGAGCAGATGTTGAACAAGATTCTTCCCTTGGGGAAGAATGATCTCTTTCTTATGTGAAGATATAGTACTGGCATGTTATTGGATAGGAGCAAGGATATCACAGCATGGACATTGACTTTTCAGTCTCTCATGGATAAACTGCCTGCAAATTCATATTAATAAAGAGCAACATTTGTCTGTGGAGCAATAAAGAGTATTCCTTTCAGTACATTAATGAAAAAAGGATAGATACTTCATATTTTTATATTGGAAAGTGAGACATATGTCACCTTGCCAAAATTAACTTTACAAAAAATAATAGATCTGATTCTTCTCACCCTATGTGTTTTGACAGAAACTGCTAAGCATGTTGCACAAAAACCTTGGTTCTTGTCAAGCAATTATTCATCTATGCCTATGCCTGGCCACTGAAGTGAGTGCTGACCCTGGCAGGCAGATTTTGCCTCCTGGCTTGACTTCAGACCTGCCTCATCACTACAGACTTGTCTGCCAATCTTGACTCCAGGCTGAAGCCAGCTGCTGTCCCTGGACCTGCTCTGCCCACCTTCCTGAGACACTAAGGGGCTGTGCTGGTGAGAGCTGTGTCCTGCCTGCTTCGCTGCTGTGTAAGTTTGTCTTGGCTCCCCACCAAACACAGCTGTGAGCCAGTCAGCTCCTTCAACCCCCCTCCTGAAAAGGGAAAAAAAGTAGCAAAAAGGAAAATTGTAGTAAAGGAATATATATATTTACAGAAATTTCATGTATATACAACTAAACACCATGTACATATGCACAAGGATTCCAAACAATCCCAAAAAGGAAAAAGGGGAAAGTCACCAAAAGAGTAAAAACCAAAACAGACCCACAAAATCAAATCCCAGGAATTAGCTCAATAGAACAACTAACACAATAAGATCTCACCAACTTCCCTTAGGAGAAGTGAGTTCCTTTCCTCCTCTGCCAACACAGCAAACAGCCCTCAGCTAGGGCTTAACTTGTATAGATAAGCAAGGCCTAAACACCAAGAGCTGCCGGCTCCATGCTCACCTGACAAGGGAGAGAAGAGAAAAAAGGGGAGAGGATCCACCCTCTCTGTCTTTTATACACCTGATTATGTAAGGGAATGGTATGGCATACTTCCTTAGTTTTGCCCCCAGTTTCTAGGGAAGGCCTAGAAACAAACCACTACAGCTGCTGTGCTCAGCTGCTGGCTCACCCTTCCTTACACAACAGTCCCCTCCTCTTTGTCTGTACCATCAGTGGTTTGTGTCTAGCAAAGACACCCAAGTCCTTCAACTCTCATTTCACTGAGAGTGGTGACATGACAGAGGCAGACACAGTGGGGTCCTGTTGCAAGCTTATGTAGTAGACAAACATGTGTCTTTTATAGCCCCATTAAGGTGGATCCAATAACATCCAGTGCACCAAGAGTTTTTGTCAGATTCAGTTGTTCTGAATGTCCTAGAGAATGATCTCTAATTCAAGAATAGACAAATGTTTGCTTCTTATGAATCAAGAGTCTGTGTACACTGCCACATCAATCAAACTGGTGAGTTAGAGCAGTGGTTCAATTAAACTTTGAGGGAAATGATCCAGTGATTTATCTGAACCTATTGCTGCAATCAGAAGATATTGCTGCAACCAGAAGATATTGCTGCAACCAGAAGATATTGCTGATTATTAACAGTGAGAGCAGTTTCATCATATTTTTCTCTTTTTGGCATCCTATATGGTCCATATCCAACAATAAAATGTTGCCTGAAGGGAAAGAAAAACAATGCCCATGCCATCATGAAGTGCACCCAGAAACTAAAAGGTTGGCTAAGAACATTTTGTGACTTTGCACAACATCACGTCCATTGGGTCCAGACAGGGCAAGAACAAACACATAGAAAGGAGCCAGATGAAGAAGATGTGAGTCTGGGACTGAGTCTTGGTGTTAGTGTCCAGCTGGCCTCATTATTAGCCAGATGGCAGGTTCAATATCAAGCCCCTGGAAGGGTCAACCCAGCACATTACAAGATCTGCCAACTGGACTTAGGAAAAGAGACAAAAAGGGGAAAAGAAAAAAAATTAAATAAATAACCCACATCTATCATGTCCATCTGCTGGGCAGATGAACAGCCAGAGAAAGATTTCTCACAGTCTCTTGTATGCATGATCCAGGACTGGAGCTAAGTGGTAATTCCTCAGGGTACAGATTATACCAAGATATCTAATCCTTGCGCAACACAAAACAATAACTATTTTGTAAACACATTCAAGGCAATCTTTTTCTATATCTATTGGATTAAATATATCTTATCTTCTAGCACTTGTTTCCATACTCCTGTTTGCATGTTTGATTACTTTTGTGAGGGCACATGAGGAGTAGCAAAAGAAGACATGCAGACGTGGAAGATGGGCATCATTTATTACAAAGCATTTGGCACAATCTCATTGATCTTAATGCCAGTCCAGATCACCCTGGAAAGTTCTGCAATGACCTTCCCAAGATTTGCCTTTGAATCAGATTGCTATCCATGCTGTGCACAAGAAAAGCATGGTATGTGTCCTTAAAATCAACCAAAGCTTTTAGCAGATATCTGTTCCTTAAGTCCTCATTTGAAAAGGCTTCCTTTTTCAATTAGCAGGTCTGAATTCAGGGCTGTTGTCTATTTTTCAAAGTACCATAAGGACATTTCAAAGAAAACAATCTGACGACATCATGGGACCTCAGATAGTTGGGAAAATGGGAAATATCATCTGGAAAAAACATTTTGTTTTCCAATTCTCCTTGAATTTTCCTTTAGGCAGAGGATCTTGCAAATAACCTGACTAGAGGAAAGGCTGCAATATCATCTAGGACCATTTAATCACTGCAAAAATGTTCTTAAATATTGCCTTATTTTGTGTCCGAGTAAGAATTATGATCCCACTCTTACATGATGTTTTATGCTAATCTTGCTGCACCTACAGAACTAACCTAAGACAGCTTTTACTTGTGGATAAATCTCAATGTGTTTTGGGCACAACTATTTAATTCTTTGAAATTTGAGTCTGGAAATGACCCCTCTATAAGGTAAAGTATCTTACATAAAATATTGGTGTTAGAGGAAAGCAAAGAATAAAGGAATATCCAGTGTCATAGTCAAGCCTTAAGGTTCCATGAAAGTTACCTCCAATGTTCAAAGCTNAATTGTAACATTTTGGTTTATCTGTCTTACATAGTAGCTTGGGAATTATGCTTGCAATAATTTTATTTCATGGTGAAGCATTGCCCTGGGTGACAGAGGATATTTGAACCCTTTATTTTATTCCATATAGGGATGTGAGGAACTGGCATCCAACCTGGAAATTAGCTTTTAATACATGTGTGTGATCTGAAGTAAAACACTGACATGGATGCACCTGTAGCCAGTTGATACAGCACAGTTCCATGTCTACCTAACCTTTACCTAATTCCCAGACAGGACAACTATATCAAAGCTGTGAATTAAGGACAATCTCTAGGCCATACTGATCCCTGAGCCATGTCCCCTGCTTGTCTGGAAGAGTATTGGATTGTCTGGTCCAAAGACAAGTCATGTACCTTGTTAATGGTTTTATAGTATGGACTGTGGTGTGCCAGTCCTTGGGACATGCCCTGACCTTACTCAGTTTACTGGCATAGGTGTAGCTGCAGAGTCCCAGGACAGGTTATGGGGCATGAGGACATGGGGAGGAAAGCCAGATTGAATTACCATCTCCAACAGATGTGCCACTGAAGTCCACATAGTGGTCTGGTTTATATTTCATGGAGCTAGAGACTGTGAATCCTGTGATAAATTATGGTCATCCTAAATTTAGCACCAAGGTCTACAAAAAATAATTTTGTCAGAGATCTAGAGTAGTAACTAGAAATTTGAGTGGGAGAGTAGTGGACAAAACTCTTTCTCTCCTCTGCTTTTTATGAGCTCCAGTAGGGGAAAAGTTGATGAAGGCAGACTCTGAATAAGATCCTTGGTACTCAAAGCTGCTTTCTCATCTGCTCTGCATAAAATGTATGTTATGTGCACACAGCTGGTACGCACGTGCAAGGCACCTAAAGTGAAAAACCTAACAAGAAGGAGATGTGAGAGGAAAGACAACTTGTGAAAGAAACAGTGATGAACTGAGAAGTTTTAAAATACTCAGTGAAGTAAATATATAATTTTTCTAGATTTCTGCAGGCATCATAGGTATTGTGTCACAGCTTTCCACATTGATTTCACTATGATTTCTTAACTTTTCTTAGAATGTTTAGATTTGTCAAGCAAAGACTGAAAGTAGGGACAGTAGTTTGAATTTGGCAAGTTATGTAGTCTGCAATAAAGCTTCTCAGCAAGAAAAAAATGCCCGTGTGGTTGTGCTACCATCACAGCAAACTGAGGTAGAGACCCACCAAATTAGGAGAAGCAGAGAGCTGGAACTGTTCCTCCTGAGCAGAGGGGAGAGTTGCAGACTTTCAGACAAAAGAAGCATTTCTAGTAACTGAATCACAAAGAATTGTCCCATTGCTTGAGTCAGCAAGAGCAATGTTAACTTGTCTAATCTAGAATAAATTTTCATCACTCTTAGCGTAGTACATGCAGTTGACTCAGTACAAACCTTCAAGAGGCAATATTTATCCAGGCAATATATTAATGTCAGTAGGCAAAGCAGTAACACAGCAGCACCCGTGGAACTGAAACCACAGCATGCCTTTGAAAGCAGGCCTTTACAAGGTTACCAAATCTGTGGACATGAGACCCATATAAGCTGTTGCGACCATAAATTTTCTTTGTCTTCATCCTTTCCTCACATGTGTCATCTTGGTTCCAAGCTAGCAGCCTGAGGCAGCAGGTAGTAACGATGCAGTTTTGCCAAGATGTAATCCCAAGAGAGAAAATACATTACAAAATTGTACTCACTGGGTAATGTCCTATTTATAGCTTGTGGTTGGGAATGGTCTTATCTGTGTTCCTTATACACTGAGAGAGTGATTAAAGGCTCATTTTCATTTCCTTTTGTACATTACTGTTATCGTTTAGATAATTTTGGTGTCCTTAATCAACATTTGCAGGCATAAACAGTACTATGCTAATAACAGTGTTGTGCTATAAACATTTCCTAAGTCATGAAACATTAGCACAAGGAGGATAAATGTCAGATTGTCCCAATTTTGGAGATGGAAAAAGACTGGTAAAGTGAGTGGTCTGTGACTAAAAGTCTGTGGCAGAATGGATGTTTCAAGCTGTCCTGTATTTAAGCACCAGACAGTCCTTAATCTCAGATTTTGAAGTTCTGCAAAAAATCTCTTGTGTGAATTAGTCAATAGATTTTAACACGAAGGAAAAAAACCCACTAAACAACAAAAAAATCCCAACCAAATCAAACCCCAAAACCCAAACCCAAACTGAATAAACAAAACACCAAACATAAGGAAAGATTTATTGTTATACACTGAAGGACAACTGTTTGTGTAATAGGACAGTGGATGACTAGAGAAAGAGATACACAAGTTACCACTCATTACCTGTTCCACAAGGAAAAAGCAAGGATGATGAACAAGCTTGTTAACAGATATGACACCCCAACCAACCATGAACCACTTGCTGAAACAGTTGGGATTTTAGTGCCAAACATCTTGATCTTATCACTATCACATTACATGGCTAAATAATACAGAAGTGAATGTGAAGTGTTCTCTCCAGTGGCAACATTATCCCATAAATGGAAAATGTGGAAGATGGAATGTGTTATATAAGCATAAAATACAGATGTAGGCCTTAATTTCCACAAAATCAATGAGCCTGGCTTGTGCTTTGCCCTTGCATAGCACATTCCATCGTCCCTACGCTATTGCCTCACCAATTAGAAAAATTAAAAAGTCAAGATAGAGGCAGTAGCTGCAACATCCAACAAACAACACACAATCCAGGATCTGAGGAAAATTCATGCATCATTTTCATAAAAGGATAAAGGATAACAATCTAAAAGGCCTAAGACAATCCCATTGTCTTTATCTCATATTCTTACTTATTTTTCAGATATCATGTCAGTCCTGTCAAATCCTCTGAGTTTGGATGCCCTAGGCAGGAGGTTGCTCTGATTGCCAATCTCAACTTAAGAAGCTTGGTGAGAGACCTACTTTTTACCTCCTGTATTATTATAATTTACCTTTCTAAATTACGTTCCCGTTTTGCTTGAAGTGTTAAAGATATGACATTTTTCTTTTTTTCTCTTTTAGAGTGCCACTATGACCCAACTTGCCTGGAATCAATAAACAGTGGGAACATGACAGTTTGTGGCAGAGCACATGAGGCATTTTTTTCACTACAACAGACACTTAAGATGGTCTGATAGCAAGGGGGAAATATGCCAAGTCAAGTTAATGTATGGGCCAGATAAGAAAATGAACATCAAACCAATATTTCAGACATCACGCAATAAAGTGTTGCTATATGCATGTACATAAACAATAACTGGAGATGCCTTGAGCACGATACAAAACAAGGAGCAGAGTGCTTCTTCCACAGAGCCTCCTGGCCTCCTCCACCCACCTGCAGGTCAGACATCACAGACAGTACCAATGCCCAACATGTTCTTGCTATTGTGCAAGCCCAAGCATCACCAGGGAGCTTGTAGCAGTGAGCAGAGGGGACAGTTGTGGTCCATGTCTTGGCCCTGTGCTCAGTGGCCATCAGTTGCTTAGTATAGACATCACCGAATGTCGCCACCATCACGTGGATGTCACAGTCCCAGCCCCCACCAAACCTGCCTGTCAAGACTTTCCTGCTGAGCCGCTGGGGCTGGTCTGGCTCAGCCCAGGCAGGTTTGGGGACTAGCAGGGTTCACACTCATGCTCATCTGCTGGGTACATTGGATATGGGAAGGGCTGGTCATGTCCAGGGCAGCCCGACAGCAGCAATCTCAGCTCAACTCAGGCACTGCGTAGCCCCACTGAGGCCAGTTGGTAACCCAGTTAAAGCCAGGAATCAGGAAGGAAAGAGCATAATCATAATGCTTTGTCAGTCACTGCTCCATTCTTCTGATGGAACAGATGTAGCCAGAGATTGCAGTGTCTCACTTGGTGCTTGGGATCTAGGCATATGGACCTAATGTATGGACAGAACTAGATCTATGTTAACCTGAACTTCTGTCTGTAATTCCTTCCATGATAAACATTTTCCCTAACTTCTTGAGATCCTTGAGGGCATGTGGTTGCAATGACAGCTGAGAAAATGTTACTCTAAACTACAAGCAGAATTTTTTTTTGTGTGTTTGCTTCTGAAAAATACATGGGCAAAATTTGTGTGAAAATTAAAATTATCTCTACACATCTTGATTCTGACCAGAAATAGAATCTAGACATTCAGGAGATATTTAGATGTTACTTTGACCTAGTGACCCACAAGATCTGTCAGAAGACCTGTTCCCACATGAAACAAAAATCACAAGTATTGCAGATAACTGAAGAGTGGAGACTTCTTAGAGCAAAACACCTCCTGATGCAAATCTTTGTTAAGACAAAACTCTTCTTGGCCTCTATGAACTTTGAATAAACTTGAAAACAGATCTTGGATATCATATTACTTCAAAACATTTTTTTTTTTTTTAAACATAAATTCTGCCTACAATGTCAATAAAGGAAAGAGACCTAATTATTATCTGGGAAATTACTGCCTCATGCACTGGGGGAAAATGGGACCCATTCTTCCTGTTCTTTCCTACTTTGCTTCATAGGAGACAAAATATTTGGTTTCAATTTTCTTTTAGGAGATAGTGGCTGATATGAGGATGTCCCCTTCTCATTTTTTATAAGTAAATTTCTACAAGCTCCCTGTTTAATCTTTCTCAATGGCAAATCTAAGGGACCTGCACTGTTCATCAGTGCACCAGCAACAAATTAAGATAATTTCTCTGTCATGCAGATAACTGACTGGCTAAAGCAAATAAAACAGGAGTCCAAGAAGCTGCTTTGCCTTTCTCTGTGAAGTGAGCAAGTGCTTTCATGTCAAGTATTTCTATGCAACAAAATCCAAGCAGAACACGCACGGAAACTAGACAAGAAAGGCAGATGTTTGGACTGACTACAGTTTGATTGACACAGTGGTTGGCTTTGCATAGTTACTGAGGAGACCTTCATGTGTAGTGGGACCTGCAACTTCAACCCTTCCTTCCTCCTGCAAGCTAAATGGTGCCTCAGGGATTTCTGTACCGGAATGCTGGTGTGTCTGATCCCTCTGCTTGAGTTCGGGGTAATGGTATTAGATGGGCTAGAGATTGAGCTCATGCGCTAAATTACAAGCAAGAGATTCTTGAATTATTTTATACAAATATTTACCAATCAATTACCTTGCATTCTTTAGCTGGCCAATCACTTACCCATTTGGGTTGCTATAGCTGGCCCAAGGGCCTGCAATATATTGACCAGTGTACGGGCGTCAGAGTATTTTGAATAAACTAGGTCTAAAGAGAATCAAACATTGCAGACAGCTTTCTAGCTGAGACACTCCTAAAAGACATATTCAGGGAAGTGGTAATTCAAGAATAACTGGATAGGAAATTGCCCAATCAATGTAGTTTGATGTTTACATATAATTTCACAATATGCTATTATGTTAACCACTTGATTGGCATATATTTATGTAGTGGTGATTTTCAGGCACTCAGGAAATGTGGACCCAAGGAAGGGGTGATTTCTTTGGGAGATGAAATGGTTGTCAAATACAAAGAATACTGATTGCTACTCCACTTTGCTTACCCATTTCTGGTGTTCATAACAAGAGAGATGAAATGGCAAAGCCCAGCACAGCTGACAGGTAAAAGATGAAGAACAATGTTTTCTGAATCCAGTGAAGTTCAGAGCCTTTGTGTTTGT
>VXAU01004424.1:1244881-1263449 GCA_013399695.1 Formicarius rufipectus | reverse complement strand
GAAAGAAAGAAAGAAAGAAAGAAAGAAAGAAAGAAAGAAAGAAAGAAAGAAAGAAAACATGGCAAAGGAATTCACTAAACACAGATGAGCTTCATTTTTGCTAGAAGGGTGGCCATTCCTTTTGACCCTACAAGCCGTCTGCCCATAGCTTTTTGTGGCTGGGAGCCATGACATCCACACCTCAGAGACCCTAAAGGAAAGGGACCTCCGGGAGAGTTTCAGAGGCAGGAAACACTAACTGTTCCCCAGGGCTCCATTGTTACATTGAGGCCAGGGTGGTCAGCAGTGACTGCTCAGCTCACTTCCCTGGTGACACTCCCTCAGTGGCAATTTCAGCTGCCTTGCCTGTCATTGTCAGGGCTTTGCCTCACACAGCAGAGTGGAAATCACTTACAGACTTGCCTGTACCATTGCCCCGCTTTGCCCAGGTTTGGCCTGAGTAAGGGAGCCATATTCCCAATGCTTGCAAGCCTTGATCCACTGATTGGAGAAAGGGAAAAGTAATTGCTTTGCTGACCTTAGCTATTATCTCATGCAGTCACTGTCAGTTTGTCCCATCTGTCTGTCTATATTTTTTTTCTCTCTCTCTCTTATTGTGTGTAGATTAAATGATCTCTTGGACAGGAATTCTGCTTTCACAGTGTGGTCATTGCAGTTCCTAAACAAAAGGATAAAAACCTAGCACATATCCTTGTACCTAAGTAAATTTCTGGAAGAGACACATCCACCTAACTGACCAGTACCCCAACCTTCTAGTCTTGGAAAAAACATTAGACCCTTGGGAATTTTTCCTGAGAGGCTTTAAGGTACTGTTTCTATTGTGGTTTTTAAAATGGGTTTATTCCATTCTCAGTTCATGTTCAAACCACCAATGATAGGTTAATAATATTATTATTATGGTCTTAAACAAGTATGTTTTAGTGCACAAATGCCCAATCTCTCTTTAAGCACAGGCAGAATCTTTCCATCCTGCCAGGCTTAGTTTCAGATATCTTAACTCCACATAAACCTCACCACTCTTCACTGGAACACCACAAAAACCCCTAACAAGCAATCAGGGAAACATTTGTTCCTCCTTTCCACTTCCAGAATGTCTGATCATTCAGGACCCATCATAAATGTTTCCTGGCTGACTTTGCCTTACAATGAACTCTGTTTTGACTGTGTTGGTTTTTTTTTTTTCTCCATCTCATTTTTTCCCTGTTTTTACAAGCATCATTGTATTTTGTCAGCATGCAACTTAGGCCAATCTCACAAATAGTTTAGTTAACAGCTTATGAAATGAAGTGATGTAAGGAACCACTCCAAACAGGGTCAATTTAAACAGATGGCCATGTCTGTAACCTCAAGGGCCTTGAATTGGGTTGAGAGGAGGCACCAAGCAGTGTGGGCTCCCAAAGATTGCTGCCAGGTGGGCTGCAGATGTTCGGATTCAGTCCACTTGCATGGCATTCACCTAGGGAGATGCTAATTTGGTCCTATGCACGTAAAAGATTACCATGTATATACACAATCACCCTGCAAGGGCCCCTCTCTGGCTCTGCTTTCTGAAGTGCTTTTATAGGTAGAGTAAAATGGCTTTGTAGGAAGCCACAGAACTGCTTGTATCAGTCCTGGGTTTGAATTCATTTAGTCAGCTATCTCAGAAAAAAAAAGAAAAAATACAGCATCCCTAACTGTAGATGGAACCTGTTTCACGGCACATGCAGCTGTGGTCACTGTCTTGCAGCTGTTAAATGAAGAAATACCATGTGAACACTTGGTCTGGTTTCAAAAGACCTAAAAGCACTGGCCAAGAAAAATGGTACATCACGGTGCTGCTTGGCCATTTGCCAAGACAAAGAAACTTGTAGATTTCTAGGGACAAGAGGCCATGTGAAAGGAATTTTCGTCCTTTCAAAGGCACATCAAAATATACCGGAGGGGGTATTTATTTATTTATTTTGTGTGTACTCTTGGCAAAGGTTTGATTGATCACTTATGCAGTATCAGCATTAAATGCACATTACTTAAAGACCAACCCAGAAAACAAGTCAAATAGGGATATTTTGAAACTGTAGGTCTGAAGTATAACACAGAAGAAAAAGGCAGAATTATTTCACAAGAACAATAGCAAGTAGATGGATGAAAGTCCCAAAAAGGCAATTAAAGATAAAAGTTTATAGGGAAGAGAGGATTATTCTGTGGTTAAGGCTCAAGAGGAAAAGGTATTGGAGCAAAATTGTTTTTTTTCTTCTTTTTCAAACTCAAGCTCAGATATTGGTATGAGTATGTCCACAGGACAAAATGGTGTGCTGTGGAGCAGAGATTCACAAGTTCCCCCTGCAAGACCTGCCTCAAATCCCCAAACAATATAGACACAATGTCTGCTAATGGCAAATATTAATGTGGATATGGACTTTCCTCACTACCTGAACAAATGCATGTGAGTCCCCAAGGAGTGACACCCCAACCTCCTTTCATTTCCTTCAAAAAAGAGACAATTCCTGCCTCATATATGTCAGGAGTAATCACATGCATAACAAGACATTTTCTTTAGAGTAAATTGAAAAATCCATTAGAAATGCAGAACAAAATAATAAACCTTCTGATTGCTTTTGTTTGGCTGTTTATCCAGAAGGACAGAGAGATATTTAAAAACCCAGGCAAAGAGATACAGGACACCCAAAAAGAGATCAGGTCCTTTGGGGACAATTATATTTTCTTTATTCTAAAGCATCTTCTGTAGTTAGCTGTGCAAAAATGTCTGGCTTGGGCCAGCTCCTGGGCTTGTTTATGTACTGCAGACTGAGTGCCAAACTCTCCTGAAAGGAAATGAGTGAGACTGCAAAAAGAGTATTCTGACAATGCAAGAGAAATTCCTAAGTTCTGGTAACCATGCCATTTTATTGGTTTATTTGTTTAATATTGATACTATATTAAAGGTCAAAGGTACATTAGATGTTAGGAGAAATAAATATGCTGGTGAACAGATAAATGCTATGGAACCCCCAGTAATTAACAAGGTCCATATGTATAGTTTGTTCATAAGAGAATATTTTTTTCCTTCAATCTGAATAGACAAATCCCTTTTTTGCTAAATCCATGTGCAGGGTTTATGAGCTAAATCTTGCTGCCCTTTCTCAAGGGAAACTCCCACTGAGTTTAGGGGAAGTTTCCTCTGAATAAGGCTTCGGCCTGTTACTTTGGCCGCCTTTCTATTGCCCTTGAAAATTCCCTTCAGCTTAAGGCACCATAAAATTCAGTGCTGGATTCACTCCATACTGACCACACTTCTGTGAGCAGAGGACATGCTCCCAGGCCCTTTTTTTCTGGTTCTCAGAAATAATATTGCCATTTCTACTCGACTTTTTGCTTGCATTCCTTTGTATATGCAAAGCTAATGGAGGAAGTTAAGCTTCCTGTGTGCATTAGTCTGTAACAGCATCTGATGAGTGGAAGAAGTGATTGTTCTATGGACTTAGTCACAAGCTCTAGAAATCTAGGGATTACAGTCCATTTGCAACACAGAACTTGAGAAAGACAGTCATCCTTCTCGTAGTACACTAACCAGACAGACCATGCCAAGAACGTCCCGCGGATCTTTGGTACAAGAAAGAGATTCAAGTCAAAGCCATCAGACCACACGGTTACCTGCATTGCATCTCATATGGAATATGCTTAGGAACCACCATCAGGAGGTTGTGATGGAGGCAGAACACCATTTGGAACTAAAGCCAAATGATGACTAAAGGAAGCTGAATGCTCCATGCAGTGATCCCTCCCACAAACATATCCTGCATTCACATTCCCTTTGTGCTTCTGCAATCCTCTTAGACTACATCATTATTCCATTCAAAGTGTCTGTCCCCTATGCTGAAGAATCTGGATCAATTGGTAGTCCCAATTGCTCCCCAGAATTCCCCAGAGCACAACTAAGCAGAGCTGGGATTCCAGCCTTCAGCTAGTGGCTCTCCGGAGCCCTCCTAAATGTGATTCTGATCAACATCTGAATTTATAAAAATAATTTATCAATATGACATCAGCCATGCTAGGAAAGCCCTGCTGTTCAGGGACAGTTAAAGATTTCTTTAGGGACACGCTTCAGAGGTGTCCTGTGGAGAACTTTAGAAATGTTTTGGATGGCATATTTTCTTACCCAAAGAACAAGTCACAGCCCTCACCAGGAGCATCATCAGGGCCCGTGTTGAGACTGAGTTAGTACCCTCCCTTGCCCCTTCCCTGTGAGCAGTTTCATCAGCAAGGCCACTGGGATGACTGGCATCAGGGACTGGGAGGGGAAATGAGGGGGTGAGCCATGAGTCCTGTATTGTGAACTTTCTTTGAAGGTCTGCCAGTCTAGGATCTTTCACATAACACTGGTTTCCAAAAAAAAAAAAAAAAAATCAGAGATAATAAATTACAGAGAGTACAAGGTATTTTATGCTTTGTGGTATAATGATCAAAAGATGTTATCTTCTGTTTCACATGTTTGCAGACAGTTCGTTGTTACTCTCAGCAAATTACAGGTAGCTTTTTTCTTCCCTTGAACACTGAAACTTTATATTCTTGTTAGGGATGGTCTGTGGGTGAGTGCACAAGGGAAAGCAGAAGAGGCTCTTTACCTTTCTGGCTCCCCTTCTGCCTTGTCCAGGATATGTCCTCTGATTTTCCAATAGAAATACTGACACTGAGAGGAACACCAGGAAATAGAAAAAACACAGGCAAAAATGACAGTTGCTTTTCTGGTTAGTATTTACAGCATCCGTTCAAGAAATTTTCATAGAATATCCCAAAGGATTAGGATAACCCGGCTCTGAGTTTTCCAGAAAAGGGCAAATATTTATAAGGTGTTTGTGCAGTAGAGCTCTGGCTCCATTACTGAATTACCTGGGCAGTCCACTTCCAAGACCTACATCCTGATAGATACTTTGGCTTAAGAATCGTCATAAAAGAGGCCAGACCTAATTCCTTAATATGAAATCATCAGAAATTCTCAATTTTCAGGGTCCTTTGTTCTGGCTTTTATGTTGTCTCTGTTTCCAGGTTCCATATGGTATCTAAAATGAAATGTTGTGAGTGTCATGTCTGGTAGAACAGCTGAGATGGCAAAGAATGAAGTTAAATTCCAATAAAAAAGCCAGCCACATCTCAGACTGACGCCTAATCTTGATTAAATTTTTTGTATTTGTTCAAAAGTTTCCACTTTGCATCTCAGGAAATAATTCCTGCATTTTATTCTTCAAGTCATTGGATAAACTGAATTTTAAAATAACAACAACAGGATGCATTTGTAATATAACATTAAACAATTGTTCTACTGGCACACCTTCACAATGGTTTCTTTACTCAAGTTTATAGATTTTGGACTGTTTCTTGATTCTGTTGTTCCCAGTATATTTATTTCAATAAAAGAAGCTGTAAACCTTTTAAACAATTCTGAAGGTTGGTACTTATTCTCATGACTTAGGATATGCAGTTATACAGACAGCTTGGATAAACTGCTAGTGGATAGTATAAGTGGAGCACCCTCCTTTTCAAGCTACACCATTTGCAAGACCTGTGTAAATATTTTTGTTTATTGGATACTTCAATGCTTCTTTCTATTTCCTACAGAGATTTTTTTTTTCTTTTTGTATTGTTGGATAGATGAAGAACAAAAAAAAGAGAACTGGGTGCATTACTTCAAACAAATATGAACTGACCAGATCCTTTACCCAGACCTTGAACTGAATAAAATCTAAATGCTTTTATATGTTAACATAAAAGTATTTGTGTTCTACTTTCTGGTTTAATCCAGTCCTGTGATGATTATATCTGTCAGTATACCCATCTGATCACAACCCAGCAATACTGCAGCCTTCCAGGAGGTTCTATGGTGGCACAATTTCTAGCCTATTTTCAAGTCTATATGTTCTAAATTTACAGGAATTTTTTGAGATATGAACAGGAGTACTCTGAGCTGAGGGCAAAATTGGCTGCTAAATCTCATACTATGGCTCGAGTCCCATCTCTAGGTTTCAGGCTTGTTTGTCATCAAATCAAAACAGTGATAATATCACACCAAATATACTTCAACTTCTATCTCAGTAATTTCAGTACCATAATATTTGTATAATAGTAAAATTTACATTACTTTCTTATCTTCTGTACATCTTCAAAGCATATGTGGGATTTATTATTATCATCATTCTTCTTTGGTATTTTATCTGTCTACCCATCTTTCTTTGTTTTGCTGAGAATGAAAAAGTGAATCAGATGCAATAAGTTTTGGCTTTGCCTTCGAGTTATGAGATCTGCAATCACACTCACCTTTTTCAGAAGAGAACTTTGCAATATTTGGCCATATGTTAAGAGGATTCTGTGACTTGCTGAACTTTAACAGAAATGTCAGCTTCCCTAATCAAAGTGTGTGTCAGAGTTGCTCTTTCAAATGCTGGAGATACCATCTCAAACACTTCATTTATGGTGTCAGACTGCTGAAAAGGATTTGCTTAAGTATGCAAAGGCCATTGAAAATCATAACCTGAATGTTGTGTGGTTGGTATTGTCCTACTTGTCTTAGTAACCTTATCTCTTAGCAAACTAGATAGATGACAAAGATATTTTCTCTAAGGATCTTTAACCTCTTGTGTTGCATGTAAACTGTACAGAAGGCTTGCAATAAAGCATATTAAAAGATGTGGTTTCTCCTACCCTTTACATAGGCATTAGACTAATATTGCTGAATTCTCCTGTCATGAATAGACTACTCTGTGAATAGCTGCAAAAAAACAGATTGGAAAGATATCAGGGTGGAGACTTCAGAGCCTTTTTTTCTCCTGAAAAGTGAACACTGGAGTTTTCCCAGGTTCTTTTTGCATGATGTGGTTTAGCTCCACTAGCCAGTCCCTGGCAGTAGGATGCTATCAGCAGACGCAATCCATTTTTCATCCTGTATAAAATGCTCTGAGCTGTGCTCAGAACACAAGCTCAAAAAGTTTTAAAACAGTGTATTTAAGGGCATGGTGTTGTTTTCCCGCGAGTCTTTTAAATTTTTATTGAAATCACTATGTGTGAAAGCTGCTCAGATCCTTAACAATTTCCTTTTGAATTTATGAGTTTGCATACAAAAGCAATTTTACATATATCTTCATTTTAATTCACATGGGAAAGATATTCACTAAACCTTTTATTTCTTTTTTTTCTCATGGGAGAGCTGCTGTACTCAACTGTACTTATGTTTCTGTTAACTCTTTTCAAAAATCCAAACTGAACTTAGATTTTTTTACCTTTCATTCTGGAAGAAATCCAAATGAAATGTGGGTGAATTTAGATCAACTAAAGAGCATAAATTGGATTTTAAGATTTTAATGGAAATGCAACCCTGTCCTTTGACAGATACTTTTCCCACACAGGGCAAAAATGGAGCTACAATTTGCTGAGCACTTTAGTCAAATCTTCCCCTGTTAAAGAAGTATGCCAGTTTCAGTAAAAATGACATAAATAAAATATAAAATATTTCAATAACCTGTTTCCAACACTGCTCTTCCTTTTATGTGTTTGACTGTAGATTATAACATTTCTAGAAACAAAACAAAAATTGGTCTCTGTAATAGCAATTATGTCTAGGGTTTTAACAAGCCATAACAATAGTTAATATTTTGCAATAGGTCAAGCCAAACCAAAATGCTATTTTTGAAACATCATTTCAGAAAGGTCTGTCATTATTGGCCTATAACCTTGTCAGTCTCCCTATGGAGGTGATGACCCTGACTTGTCCGTAAAAGACCAGAGTTATTCCAGGATGTCTATAACGCAGTAGTCACTGAGATGCATATAAGTATGGATAAGCCAGCTTCTGGAAGATTAATATCCTAGATATTTACTGTGCACACTGCAATATTACCCAGCACAGTTTAAAGACTACTCAGACACTGCAGCAGAGATTGCAGTGTCATCAAACCAGGTAAGTACCCACCTGGATGTGTTCCTGAGTAACCTGCTCTTGATCTGCAAAGGTGCCTTGCCACTTTAGCCCAGTCTGTGATTCTGCATTATGTCATTATTCCTCCTCTGTTTTCCCCTGGCTCTTTGAATATTTAACTACTTCATCTCATTTCACAGTGCATATTAGTGCCTATTAATCCAATACCATCATGTTATACTTCCACCTACCCTTCCCAGGGCAATTCCCCCTCCTCTCCATTCTTCACTGCCCTTGGCTTGCAGTAAGGAACTCTGACAGGTCTGTTTTATTCCCCTTCCTGCCTTGAGGGTGGCAGCCCTCCATCTTGCCCTGGTGATGTGCAGAGCAAGAGTCATTTCCCAGTCTGCCATGCTGTCCATGTGAAACTTGTGGCTGGGACAAATGGGGAACAGCTGGACCTGACTGAGCAGCACAGGTTGCTGCTGCTCCTTTATACAACCCTTTTCCAGATAATATAATGAGGAATTAATTGAGACCTGGATGAATTCTCAACTAGGACAAATCTGTAAGATGCCCTCCTTCTCCCAGTGGTGCTTTTACCTGGCCCTCATTTCTATTTCTGAATTCATTTAAAGTTTATCTTTGTCTCACGGTACCACTAAGCAAGACTGGCAATTCCCCCAGTCCGACTGCCTCACCTTGCTGCTGTTTTCTTGGATGCAAGCTTTTCCTGCTAAAAGGATTCCATTTAATACCCTGCAAATTATCTGGGGTGGTGCAGAGCAATTTATTTTGTAAGCCTTATGCTATGGATTGAAATTGCTTTTCCTCATCTCAATGAGTGCCTGCGGGAAATGCAGTCTTCTCACTGTGATGTGCCTGGGGGTGCAGCAGCCATCAGTAGTGAGCCACTGCTGCCATAGGCTCTGTCAGCTCCTGAACCTGCTCCTGGTTCCTCCCAGGGGGCAGAAAGAAACAAAATTAAGCAGCCTTTACACACATAAGCAGGTTTTTGAAGACACTCAATTCTTGAAAGAAAACAAGGCTTTGATTTGCTTAACACCGTCTGAGGGAGAGAAAAGGTCAGACCTGTTCTTCTCATTTGGAATTTGTACCCATGAAAATGCCCAAGTTGCAGTCCCAAACATGAGGTGAGTAATTAGGGGTCCTGGCACTGCCCCTATGTGCTTCAAGAGACCAAACAAAGGCAGAACAATGTCACACAGGGTGAGAGCTGTGTTGTGTCCTTCATCTAAACTGTTTTAGAAACAAAAAAATATCCAATTTGGAGGAAAGGAATCCCCAAACTTCCTCTTTTTTCTTAAAACAAAGCTGTCTCAGAGTCATCTCAAATTAGAAAGAGGATACAAAAGAGCCGACTCATTTGTTCAATATAGTTTAGCAAAGAACTCCACTGCAAAATGCACAAGTCAACATTTTCTATTATGACTAAATATTTGCCAGCATACAAAGAAAAGGAAGTTTGAACCTATGTGAAAGAACTCTCTTCCCTCCCCTGCCCATTTGCTTCCCTACCACTATTTATCTTTTAGTGAATAATTAAAAGTCCCAGTCATAATTGCATCCCATAGCATAGCAATAACTCAGGCAGGCACTGAGAATCATCTAACAGAATGTTCATTGAGGAGCATTTAGAAGAGGATTTGGTATGGATGTGAATAACGAGAGCATCTTATAATACCTAAAATAAACTTGTCCAGATAGAAAACTTCTTGCTTCATGGTTTGGGTCAATCTCTAATTTCTAGGGATTAAAATGAATCTTTCATAAGGATAGATTATGCTACCACTTCTTTCCCTGGAGTATCTTCTACTGTTTTATGAAGATCTTAGTCATTGCCAGAGGGAAGGCATTGCATTTGATGTCTTTGATTCCATAAAGAAGTTTCTACTCGATGATTTCTATTCAAAATGGGCCAGAAAGGTTAAGAATGGAAAAAATAAAGTAACATAATTCATATTTTAGCAATGGAAAACCAAGGCTTGGACATTTTTGAGGCCTTTTTCAAGGTCATTTAAAGAATTTGTGGCATACCTCTTCATTGCCTTATCAACAAGAATAATCTTATTCTTGCCCAGTACTTTTCTTTTGATTGAATGGCACTTTTTTAAAAAAATTGTTTCAGAAAGAAAAACACAAAAAAAGATGCCTTATCTTTAGACTTCCATAATTCATCACAGTTTGATTTCCAACTGGGATGCAGTAAAGTTAGCTCACATGTTACTCATATTACTTCTAGAATGTGAATAAGAATTTGAGCACTTGTTTAAAAATACAAAAGTGATGGAATCTGAGATTCATGTACTGGGCACAAGAGGTACAGAATGCTGAGGAATAAAAATATGTTTGTGACTAATTCATTAGAGAGACTCCTCATGGAAGATGTGGTTGATCATGATTTCCCTGTAGTGCTGTGAAAATTAATACTGCCTGGGTTATACCTACCCTGTAAATGAAAAGAGCTCAAGAGAAATGTCGTCTTTGGCCTTACTTTTCAGAATGAGTAAATTTAGAGGGTCTGAATAGCACAACTTACTTTGATCCTAGATCTTTCTCAGTGTTGTTGATTTTCTCGCAGAATCTGAACATAATTCCGCATAATTCTTGTCTGGGACAAGAGTATCTGCCCACAGTCATCATAGAAGGGAAATAAATTCCACACTACTCATTTCATTACGATGGGTTGCACTAATTAATTTATTTTTTTAAGTTAAAGTCATTTTTTTTTTGCCCTCACTGGTTGTTATATAATTTTAAATAATCTCTCGTCTCAGTTTTTTCAGCCTGTAAAACATAGTTAACAACTAATCTAGGAAGTTCTGCACCTAAAGCCCTTTCATAACATGGTATGATAGTGCAATTCAAGTTGCACCAGGTATTCAGAATGGGAAGATTTTTTTTCTAATTTTAGATACAAGTATAAAGGTGATTCCAGAAGAAAGAATGAAAGACTTCTGCCTCCTTCCTTTTAATCTTAAGAGTATTTAGAGGTGAAGTTGAAGTTACCACAATATTGTTGTAACAACTGAACCACATAATGAATGGCTCTTAGAAGGAGAGATAAATAACTCTAGATAGTTTGAATTTTAGTTTATAATATAGGTTACGGATTTGTATTTGAAAAGAGGGAAAAAATTGCTGTATGATCTTTGGATTCCACAGATGTTTTCTCTTAGATCTCCTTGGTTCAATCATGGGAAACAGGCTATTCAATCTTACTATCATGCAAACGAACCTGAGTTTGATAGAAGGAAAACTTCCAAGCAGAGGTGGTTTGCAGTCCTTCCAATGTGTGAGAAAGGATTAACAGTGAGCATCCACCTTGCACAATCTGCATGTTTGTCAGTGAAACAAAGGCAGGAAAGTACATTTACCCTCCATAAATATGCATTGCACCAGCCTTGAGGATTCAGAAACAAATTATATTTCTTTCCTTCTCATCTTACTAGTATAGAGTGGCTGCAGGCTGCTATACTGCTGCCATTTATGATGCCTTACACGCTCAGGAGTTACAGAAGGGTCTTTCTGGCATGATTGTTCATCTAGTGTTTTACCAGGGTTAAGAGCTCACTGGTATTTTCCAGATTATGTATAGGTTATTTATTCACAGATAATAAAATACCTGTAAAGTGAGAGAAGCACAAGTGCAGCAGCTTTTAGCTGAATATATTCTGAACTGAAGGTCTGCTACAAACTTATCACTTCTTCCTGCTTTAAACCTTACTGTAGAATGACTTGAAAAATTCCAGGTCAAAATAAACAAATCAAACTGACAGAATGGGAGAAAAGAAGCTTAAGAGAAGCCTGTCAGCACAACCTGCTCTCTTTTCTAACCTGGCAGCAACTCCCCCTGGATTCCTGCCGTTCTCCTATGTATTTCCCTTCCAAACCTCATTTCCCTATGGAGCTACCTTAGCCCATCTGATTTTGAACATCTGCTGGCACTGAACTCCTTCAACTCTCAGTCTGTTTCCCCTTGGCTTCCTTCTTCCTTCCAGTTAATCTTCCTTATTTTTGTCTTGGTGAAACTTCCCTCCTTCTCTCTGTCTTCCTGATGCTATCACCATTTTTGTGATTTCACTTTGAGAGTGACATCTGGTGAGGAGACTTCAGAGTGATTCCCCATGACGCTGAGGCAGCTGCATCTGTCTGCTAACATGTTGCCACCCAAGGGTCAGTCTTACTCTTCTCCTCCAGGCTCCCAGCATCCATGTGCTTTTCCTTTGACTCTTCTTGTGTTCTTTTGACCTAAAATAATTTGGGCACACAAACTTGAACGTTGTGTGAAACCAACCCAGCGGAAAACAGTGAATGGTTCTCTGCAGTTCAGTGAGTTAAACAGGCTGGCTGAAGTAGGATGCTGCTGGAGAAGGAGGAGGTTTGATTTTCTCGTCTTCTGTACCTATAGCCCATAGTGGCTGGATCATACAGTAGAGAAACAACTGGGTGTACAGATGAGAGGGGAGATAAAGGAAGAGAAGTAAATGGATTGGGGGGAACCACTGAGCCTGCATCATGTTAAGTTTGACCAAATTTGTTCAACCATGTGGGATATATTCCATAGCCTGAGAAATACTGTAATCTTGTACACACTGGGCCAATACCTTGCTGCCTCCAAGCAGGTCTTCCCACGGGAGAGTGCAGTTCCATCTCATTCCCACAGATACCTTAGACCAAACTGAGTATAAGCCCAGGAGCATTTTAGCAACTCAGTCCTCTGCATGGAGGAATGAAGAGAGGACTTGGGTTTCCCCACTTTCATCTGATAGTTCTTGAGAATAATTTTGTGTTTATGTCATCAAAAAGACACATAAACATAAATATCCATGTCAGTTACATTATAATTCAACCTTAAAGCAGATTAAGCTGAGATTGCAGAGGTTAAGTGACGTGCATCTACAAAGGGAACAGTCTGAGGTCAGCCCGTCTCTCCACTGTTTGTCAAGAACAAGAATTTTAACTCCTTTTTTGAGAGAAAAGCTATTAAAGTCAGCAAGGTCTAATGGCAGAAGCATAAAGTCCAAATTTGACTTCAAGCTCTTCCAATAACTCTCTCTGAGTAGCCTCAGATAAGCAATTTATTTCTCTAATGTAAAACAATAATGGATACCAGTACTCTGACAGGCACATCATTCTTATTCCAGGACAAATTGGAAACCTAATGTTTGGAAATAATAAACAGGGGAAATAAAAATTAAATCATTGAAATAGGGAATTAATTTTGGAAAAGCATGTACAGAGTAGTGTAAGAGGGGTTTGAGGAAGTCAAATGTACATCTGTCCCATGGGACACTTTTCAGGTCTGTTGTCCTCTTACACATTTCCTGCACAAAAGCACAAGCTTGTAAGTGACCTATAAATAGGTAACATCTTTTCTTCCTACTTCTTCAGGTTTTGAAATACTGAAATTAGACTGAGCTATTCCTGGTTCATGCAGTGTAAATGTGAAGAATACAGCCCTGTTAAATATCTGACCTGAAAAAAACCAAAACCTATATGTGTTTCCAATGCAACAGTTTGCCTTATACTCCTTATGTCGTGTAATACTTTGTGGTACAAACAGGCACGTAGACAACTTGTCAGCAACAATGGCAAACATACACAGATATATTGTTAGTGTAAAATAGTTCTGCTTAATTCCCTTTTTTTCCTTGATTTTTCTGAGGTATCTTTTGTAGTCACCTCTTTCCATTCCTCTATGTATGCAGTTGATAAATTATTTCTCTTCACTTTAATCCATTTTTTATTATTCTTCCAGATATTTTTATTTTTACTGGTGTTGCTGAAAATAAGTATTTTCAAGAGCTTGGTAGCATATTTTGAAGGATGTTTTTAACAGTATGGGTGCTTCTTCTAGGAGTTAATGAATTAGAAAATAATGAAATAGTGATTTGAAATTAGTTAATTTTCTTAACTTAAAAAATCCACGTATTAATGACTGCTGTTATGTAAATTGCCATGTAATGGTTTTGACATATTTCCCACTTGAGTTTTTATCTGTCTCTTTGTTTCCATGCTAAGTGGATGAGCAGTGCCCTAATGCACCATGGTTCTGCAGCCCCATTTCCTATGGAAACAAGGATTCTGCAGTCAGGTCTTGGGCTTGTGCTCCTGTAAATTTTGAAGATGTTGACTGATTTTGACAGAGAAGTATATGCCTCAAAAATAACCAAGTTCTTACAAGCTTCAATAAAACAAGTTGCTGAATACAGAAAGATCTTCTAAGTAACTTGACTGAAGGAAAGGAGCATTATATATGCATGTTGGCCAGACTTCAGAGAATCCAAGCAGAAGAGAGACCATACAAAGTGCTTTAGTCAAACCTTCTCAAAACCCAAAGTCATAGAAACATAAAATTGTTTAAGTTGGAAAAGACCTCTTAGATCACTGAGTTCTGCACTGCCAAGTCCACCACTAAACGATGTCCCTAAGTACCACAGCTACACATTTTTTAAATACCTCCAGAGATGGTGACTCCACCATTTCCCTAAGTAACCTGTTTCAATGCCTGAAAAACATTTCAGTGAAGAATTTTTTTCCTGAGATTCAATCTTAACTTCTCATGCACAACTGAGGCCATTTACTCTTGTCCTATCACTTGTTACTTGGGAGAAGAGAGTGACCCCCAACTCACTACAACCTCCTTTCAGATAGTCGTAGAGAGTGATAAGGTCTACCCTGAGTCTCCTTTTCTCCAGGCTAAATAACTGCAGTTCCCCCACCCATTTCTCATGAAACCTGTGCTCTAGACCCTTCTCCAGCTTCATGGCTGTTTTTTGGTCATGCTGCAGCACCTCAATGTCTTTTTTGAAGTGAGAGGCAAAAAATTTGACACAGTATTCAAAGTGCAACCTCACCAGTGATGAATACAGGGTGGCAATCACTTCCCAAGTTCTGCTGGCCCCACTATTGTTGATACAGGCCTGTGTACCACTGGCCCTCTTGGCCAGTTGGATGCTCATTGGGCTCATGTTCAGTGGCTGCTAACTGGCATCCTTTCTCTTCAGGCATCTTTCCAGCCACTCTGCCCCAGCCTGTAGCACTGAATGGGGTTGTTGTGACCCAAGACCAGGACCCAGCACTTTGCCTTGTTGAACCTCATACCACTGGCCTTGGCTCATCAATCCAGACTGTTCAGATCCCTCTGCAGAGCCTTCTACCATCCAATAGTTCAACACTCCCACCCAGCTGGGTGTTGTCTGCAAATAGACTGAGAGTGCCCTCAATCCCCTCATCCAGATTAATGATAAAGATACTAAACAGAACTGATCCCAACCCTGAGCCCTGGGGAGCACCCCTGGTGACCAGCTGCCAACTGGATGTAACTTCATTCACCAACACCAAGTCTGGGCCTGGCCATCCAGACAGTGTTTAACCCACCAAAGATCACACCCATCCAAGCCATGAGTAGCCATCATTTTATCCAGGAGAATGCTGTGGGAAATGTTGTCAAAGGCTTTACTAAAGTACAGGTAGACAACATCCACAATGCTGGTCACCTTGTCATATCTCAAGATCATGCCAATCNCATACCACTGGCCTTGGCTCATCAATCCAGACTGTTCAGATCCCTCTGCAGAGCCTTCTACCATCCAATAGTTCAACACTCCCACCCAGCTGGGTGTTGTCTGCAAATAGACTGAGAGTGCCCTCAATCCCCTCATCCAGATTAATGATAAAGATACTAAACAGAACTGATCCCAACCCTGAGCCCTGGGGAGCACCCCTGGTGACCAGCTGCCAACTGGATGTAACTTCATTCACCAACACCAAGTCTGGGCCTGGCCATCCAGACAGTGTTTAACCCACCAAAGATCACACCCATCCAAGCCATGAGTAGCCATCATTTTATCCAGGAGAATGCTGTGGGAAATGTTGTCAAAGGCTTTACTAAAGTACAGGTAGACAACATCCACAATGCTGGTCACCTTGTCATATCTCAAGATCATGCCAATCAAGCAGGACCTGCCTTCCATAAACCCCTGCTGGCCATCCTGATCCCCTGCCTCTTCTCTGTATGCTGTATGATAACACTCATGAGGTTACTCTATGACCTTCCCCACCACTTAGGTCAATTGACAGATCTCTAGTTCCTCCTTCCATCCCTTCTTGTAGATGGACATGGCATTGACCAACCTCCAGTCAGCTGGGACCTCCCTGGTTAGCCAGGACTGATTATAAATGATGGAAAGTGGCACGCTGAGCACTTCCACCAGCTCCCACAGCACTCTTGGGTGAATCCTATCTAGTGCCATAGACATGTTTGTGTCTAAGTGGTGTAGCAGGTCACTGATCATTTCCTCCTGGATTATGGGGTCTTCATTTTGTTTCCTGTCCTTGTCTTCCACTCAGGGGGCTAGATATCTAGTTGCTAATAGCAACTAGTCTTGCTATTAAAGTCTGAGGCAAAGAAAGCATGAAGTACCTCATCTGTTTCCTTATTATTTATCTCTATGTTTCCCCTTGCTTCCAATAAGTGATGGAGGTTCTCCTTAGCCCTTCTTTTGTGGCTGATGTATTTATAGAAATGTTTTTTATTGTCTTTTATGACAGTAACCAGATTTAAGTTCTAGTTGGACTTTGGTCCTTCTAATTTTCTCCCTGTGTAACCTCATGCCATCCTTGTAGTCCTCCTGAGCGACCTGCCTCTTCTTTCAAAGGTCAGAAGCTCTCCTTTTTTTCCCCAAAGTCCAGTCAAAGCTTTCTATTCAGTTAGGCTGGTCTTCTTCCTTGCCAGCTTGTCTTTGTCTTTCAGAACTGTCTCCCAAGACACTCTGTAAACCAGGCTCCTAAACAGGTCAAAGTCTGTCCTCAGGAAGTCCAAGGTAGCAGTTCTACTTACTTGTCCTCCTTCTCCTATGCCCAAGAGAGCCTCTGATCATCACATCACCCACCAGTCTTTCTCTGTTCACAAACAGCAGATCCAGTGGGCACCTTTCCCAGACTCACTCACTAGCTGTGCCACTAAGCTTTCTTCCACACTCTTCAAGAACTTCCTAGGTTGTTTTGTCTCCATTGGGTTGTATTTCCAGCAGACATCTGCTAAGTTGAAGGATCCCCATGAGAAAAATGGACAGCAATTCTGAGTGTTCTGTCAGCTGATCACAGAATATTTTGACTGCATCTTCATCCTGGTTGAGTGGTCTGTAACAGGTTTTCGCCAGGGCATCTGCCCTTTTGGCCTTCCCCTGATTATTAGCCATAAACACTCAACTCTAGGGTCACCATCTAACTGACCCTAACATATACAAGACTGTCCCACCACATCTCTTTCCTCACTGACCCCTTCTGAAGAGTTTGTAGCCATCCATTGCAGCATTCCAGTTGTGTGAGTCATCCTACCATGTTTCTGTGATGGCAACTATGCCATAGTTTTCCTCCTGCACAATTTCAACCAACTGAGAAATATAAATTATAGCAAATCAGACTTCATTAATTCTATGGCTCACCAGCATAATTGTTTTCTTTTGCCAACTCCACACATTCTCATCTTGTTTCCTTAGATGAACTTACATCTGTAGTGAGTGTATTTTTATTACTGTTTATTCTCAAAGCAGATCCTCCTGCAGCTGGACTTTTTTCCCAGGCTCCTGCTGGTTTCACCTCTACTGCATTTCCAAATATTTATCTTGCTTGCAATGAATCAAACTCTATCTCAATTTTAATAGACTGGTAAGTCAACTGAACCAGCACTGTATCCATGAATAGGACCTATGGCTACACCTGTATTAGTAAATTAAGTATGCCCAGGAACATTTGCTGGCACTGAGGCAAGCTAGTGCAGGGCAGCCTGAATCCATGCCACTGAATTAGCTTGCCCTCCAGAACAGGGTGGCTGAATGCAAACTGCCTATGGAAAAGGATTCCTTCTCCGTGCTGTTCCTGGGAATTGCTTGGCATTCTGTTAGATGGAGTGTTTGCATCCTTGCCAAAAACACACCAGCCATCATCCTAACAATTTCATAGTATAAATAATCAAGCTCCAGTGCCTGGGAATGTCCCCTGGCCCTGTCTAATTAACTGCATAACATGAAACTCCTTCATCCTTACCTACAAGCAGTTTGTGCATGGCCATCTCTGCTTCCAGTGTGCCAATGCAATTGCTCATGTGAGTTGGGCATGATCTATAAACTGGGTACATGAGCTGAGCCTCCCTAATCTGTTCAGTTTTAAAAAGAGTGAGCTCAGACCTTCCATTTAAATGAGTTCAAATAGTTTCAATCAAAACAGAGAAGCTGTATTTCATATAATCATCTCATCTGGAGGCTATAAGGGACAGGATGCCTCATAGAGTGGCAGGAGAATCAGGGCAAACTAAGGAAGACATGTGAATAAAACTGATCCCACGTAATCCTGAAACTACAGGTTCTCAGTGGTCATCCTTTTCATTCACAAAACAGCATAATTTTCCTATATTTTTCATTATAGTGATTTAAATATAAGGCCAATAGGTGTTGAATTGTTTTACAATGTATTATAGATCCTAGATTTTCCGTGATCTGAATCAGCACTTTTATCATCTGCTGGGAAACTATTTGGTTTTGTTGATTTCTAACCTATCTTTCTTTCTTTCTTTCTTTCTTTCTTTCTTCTTTCTTTCTTTCTTTCTTTCTTTCTTTCTTTCTTTCTTTCTTTCTTTCTTTCTTTCTTTCTTTCTTT
>VXAU01004424.1:1232990-1244626 GCA_013399695.1 Formicarius rufipectus | reverse complement strand
CCTTCCTTCCTGCCTTCCTGCCTGCCTGCCTGCCTGCCTGCCTGCCTGCCTGCCTTCCTGCCTTCCTTCCGCCCTCCTTCCCTCCCTCCCTCCTTCTTCCTCCCACATCACAAAATATATAACTAATTCATACACTCCTTTGAAAAGCCACAGTCCAAAAAAGCACCTAACCACATGCTAATTCCAAGTGAAGAGGCTACTCATATGCTTCAAGTTATGCAAGTACTTAAGTGCTTTGTAGATCAAAGTCTGGATCTGAAGATCAGAGGCTGATGCCTTACTCCAGAACACCTTGGAAATGGGTTTTATGTTTGCTCCTTCTTCTCTATGTTCCCCTGAGACTCTGGTAATGAAGGGAACTATTTATTTTCTTGTTACTAATGTTCTTGACTGGAAAGCAGAAATCCTAATTTAGTAGTACATTATTCTGTCTCAAAAGGGAGAAGAAGAAGGAATGATGGAAATTGTTTATGAATAAAATATACTTTGGATTATGGTATAAAGCTAGTTTAGTGAGCATTGTTAAAGAAATCTGCTAGGGATAAAAGGAATTTGAATGGAGGCTCATGGCATTGCAGTGCTTGTCCTTGGACCAGGGCTTCCATGCTTTCAGGCACCTTTTCTCAGAGTCTTCCTTCTCAGTAGCAAGATCTATGCACTGATGAAGCTCATCAAGAAAGGCTCAGCTCAGGGAAGTTTGTTTTTTTTTTTTCTTTCTAATAATTTGTTTCCATTACCTATTGTTGCATTTATTCTCATTTTAGAAAAAGTTTACATTATTTAAATACTAAGTGCTTTAAATACTATGTCACCTTTAATTTCATTCTTCAAATTATGAGTTAATTGAAACAAAGTCTCAGCTACAAAGCAAAGAATTATTTCAGTCACTCAAGCCCATATCTCTCTGTGAGCAGCAACTCATAGGCAGAAGTAGAACTGACAGAATCTGTGGGAGAGATGAAAGCAAAAGAAAATCTGCTCCCTTAGAGCCTTGCTTCTTGGTTTCCCTGGACACTGTGGGAAGTCCCCAGTGAATAAATCTTCAGACAAAAATTTTCCATTGAACTTGGAGCCAGAGCAAACCTTCCTTGTGAATGTTCTGACTTTCCTGTTGGAAATCCACTGGGGAATTAATGGGTATGTAACTCTGGAACACTGATTGTAGAAAAACGTCCCTATCTCTTCCCCAGCTGCTCTGGAGGTGACATTTGTTTCAGAATAGGATGCTTTCTCTGGATGGATGCTGGTGGTTCAACATCTTAAAATGAACTTTATAGTACTAATCTGCAAGTGATCTATTAATCTTGCTCTTCCTCGTCCTCTTCCTCCAGGGACCACTTTCATTATGTACAGTAAGATTAATGACAATCTACTGGGAATATCATTTCTCCAAAGGCAAAAAAATAATCAGTCCTTTTCAAGATGCCTTCATTCTGGTCTTTCGTTCTTAGCAGGTGACAAGTTCTAGATCTGGTCTTATGTTTAGCTTTTAACTTCTCCCTAGCACAGTGGCTGCCATTTTTCTTCCTGTCATAATGCCTGCAGTTCTTGATGGGATCTGTGTGTGTAGAGATGCTGTATTTGAAAAGAGGATGGTTCTGCCTCTACTGGGGTGTAGGCATGGCCAGACAGGAGACCCAGGGCTTCATCCTCTAACCACCCGTGCTGTAACTCTCTTGGTAAGATCTCTCAGTCAGTGCAGGGGTGGTCAGGCAGCACTGATGCTCTTGGTTTGTGGAGGTGACCTTCCTTTCTTGCTTCAAGAGAACAGCTAAAATCCAGTTTGAACACATGCTGAAATGTTCCTTTAAAGCTTGCAGGATCTTTTACAATAAGAGGGGGAAAAGTCCTTTAGATCATGACAACTGATGTATGATGATACAACTCAGTCAATAAGACAAAATCCTTAATAAAATGGAGGGCAAAAGAGCCTCGAGGAAGAAAGCTTGAGACGAATCAATTAGTACTTTCCAGGAATCAAAACTGAACATGTACAACCATAGCTGTTCATCACCGTTGAATCTTTCCCCACACAAGCAAATAGGTGGTGAAAGTAAATAGCTGTATTACACTAAGTGCTTGATAATCATCCTTAATTATGAAGAACAACATTTATTACTACTATTATTGCTAATAGAGCTGTTACACATAACACTGGCTTTATAAGGATTTGCTTTAGGCCTTAAAGTGTCCCATATAGGCACAAGCCTATAATTTTGGTCTGTTTTCTGATTCCTTCTTTAGATGTGCTTTAGCATAGTAAAAATACAGCTATACTATAAAAATACTAGTGGAAGAGACTTCATTTCTCAATTTTTTTTCAATCACAATTTTGTTGTTCTTTTTTTTGCTCAATCACTAAGAGAATTTTATTGTGTCTTAGTTTAGTTTCTCATTTCTACAGTGTTTGCATCAGCCTACATGTAAGACCCTGACAGATATAAACAGTTTCTATAAGAGCAAAGATCTCTCTCTAACATCATTATGCTAATGCTTTGTGAGCATAGCACCTATGGGAATTTTGTGTTGTCAGGGTTTTTTCTTAAAGGCATGTGTTATGCCAGTGTATAGTATACATTGACTCTGCTGAAACATTAAAGCAAGGGAGAGAAGAAAATGTAATTCAACTTTTAGAAAGAAAAGTTATTCAAAACTAAATAGAGCAGTCATTTTCAGTAGGGATAAGAACAAACCAAAATTCTGGTGCAAACCAAATTCCTGACATTTTATTTCACTCCCTACCTTTCTTTTTCATTACTACACATGCCTGATCAGAGTAAATCTGGTCAGGCTGTCCATTTCCCTCTGCAGAATCTTGTTTCTTTGTTATGTCAGACTTTGCCAAGAGACATTAAATGACTTTCTGTTACAGACTAGGAAGATCTTAATTACACGTCCTAGGTCAAATTTTCTTTGTATAACATTGTCCACACTCACAGTCTTCCTCAAGGTAATCCAAGTAACAAGTCCACTACTTATTCAAAAGGAATTCCAGGAGTTAAAACTCAGGCTTTTATTTACTATGCAAAATCTGTGATTACAAGTTGCTGGGTTCCTGGGAGCACGATCCAGCTCAATATTAATGAGGATTCTGTGTCACAAAGTATTTTACTGGGAATGTAAGCACTTTAATAAGAAAAGGATTGATTTTGCAGCTGGCACAAGATTCTAATGATTGAAAATAATGTATTGATTTTTTTTATTTTTAAATTAAAGCCATCTTTCTATTTATAATGGAGGGTCCTGCCCTTCCTGAGATTTATCACCATAGGCCTTGGGTGACGCTTGCAATTTTGTTCTTATTCAGTGAACATAAGGGAAGGAAGAGACTTTTAAGATGGAGGGCTTTTTTATTTTATTTATTTAAACTAGGTTAATGTTAGCTTTTTATGTAGACAAAGACCTGTGAGCCAGAAAGTCCTGGAAATTAGATGAGAACGGATACACCAAAGAAAGTAGAAGCCTACACTCAATGCTGCTGTACCCAGTGTACAGCATGACTTTAAAGTAGGCCTTCAAGTCCTTCAAGACTTCAGACATTCATGGGCCTGCCCACAGCTAGCAATGCCTGGTTGGAAAAGTAAGACTCAAGGCATAAACCCGAAGGAAGTCACCCTCTGCCTGTGACCTGTCTGTGTCATTTGAAAGCACATGAAAGGAAGAGGTAGAGCACTCAAATGTGTCTTGTGAAAGATGTCTTGTTACAAATGTCAACTTGATCCCTCCAAGATAAATTTGCTGGGTTACACTGGGTTTAGGGGTTTCTCTCAGCTGATGAACTCACATGTGCAAGGGATGATGCTTCTAGGACTAGTCCCCTGGCTGTGATGATGTTTTCTGACCCAGAAGAATCTGCAAGGAGAAGGTGTCTCTCTTCACTCCTTATCATTATTGTTGATGTACAGCATTGTCCTTTTTTAAAGACAGCATTTTGCTATTATTAATATTATTATTCCATTTTTTATTGCTTGTTTTATTAATTTTCAAAATCTACTGACTAGCAGTAAGTGTATTTAATTTTAAAAAATTATAAATTAAAAAATCCCCATAAATTAACACGCCATCCTGAACAAGTGGTGGTAATAACATCACCACTAACTTGTCACTAGCTGGTGATTAAAGGAAGGGACAGAATAATAATCTGCCTAAAGCAGTGCAGCATCAAGAGTTACATGCACAATATGCACTAAAAGAGCACTGTTCTTTCCTGCAAAAAGCATTGCATTAAGTCTAGCAGATAGGAAAATAACTATTGGAATAGGAATCTGTCTTTCTGGCTCAGGAATAATGGTTTCAAGTTTGCCCTGCCCATCTGTGTTATGAGGATGCCTTTCTTTACACTGTATGCTGGCACAATTACCTAAAGTAACTTTGCTCCTGTCACCTGCTATAATCTGCACAGTGAGCACCCTGTGCTCAATGATAAAAGCAACTAGATTGAAACCTTCCTGAGCAGAGAGCATGAGCAAAGTTTTGCCAAGGGTGCCTAGTAGCTCTACTGAGGTAGGGAACAAATTAAAGCTAATCACTGGACAGCAACAGTGATGGAGCCTTGGAGCACCTTGCAGTTATTTCTGTTCCAACCATACTCACTGTGCCAAAACACAGAGGCCTCCTATTTTCATTTTTGCCTATCTATAATGTTTGGTCCAATGTTCACTAAAGCAAATGCGAAGCTTTCTGTTGGTTTCAATGTGTTTGTCTCTCACAGTGATTGTGAAAATCAGAATTATTTAGCCGACACTCTGCAAGCCACATGCAGGCTGCTAGGCTAATTTTTCTAGGTCCGGGCCTGCCCAAACTTCCCTCTTCCCCTGGGAAAATGTTCCCTCCCTGTCATGTGATTCCCGTGATTTGGGAAGAGGGCAGCCAGGAGCAGACAGGCTGACTGGCTACAGAGGAAGATGTGCCTGTCTGGCTTCCCACTTTTCAGCACGGCTGGTTCCTACCTGTGTTACTGTACTCTACAATGTGTACAAAGTCAGTCACGTAAGCATGAGCATATTAAAACCATGCATGTAGCAGCAAGTGCACAGAAGCCCTGTGAATAGCCTCTGCTCCACAGAACAAATTATGTTCCCCTCCCTGCTGGAAAAGTTAGGTCCCACATGATCACAGTCATAATATCACGTAACCAGACCATAGACACAGCGTGCTGGGTGAGTCTGCGGTCAGAGGGAAGGAGGTATGTGGCTTTTGCTGCTCCTGCTGTAACCAACTTTTCATTCTTTCATAATGTAAAATTCTCCTGGGTTGCAGCCCAAGTCTTTGAGGAGGCAAAACCACTTGCTGAATGTCATGAAGAAAGCAAGTCGCTATGCTAAAACACTGGCAAGAGTTCAAATCCAGGAGAAAGTTTAGAGCAGTATGAAAACAGAACACATACAAATCATGTGAGCACTTTCTGTCTGCTGCAAATAGCATGCATTTGGGCAAATTTACTCAATCATACAACAAAATGTTTTTTTTAGAAGAGAAGAAGGAAAGTGAAAGAGCATTTTCTTAAAGGGAGACCACCTGGTACAAAATAGCAGTGATTGTTAGCTTTGGCAGCAATTAAAAGGGGACAGTTATTCAGTGGCCTCAGCTTATTGGCAGTCTGTGCTCAGTGTCTGTGCTCTGGTGTTCATAATCACTGACCAAGGACATGAAGTAGGAAAATTAAGGGTTTGAATGGCTTTGTAAAGGACTGACCTGTTTTGCTGTCTCTGGAGTGACTCTTTTTAACATAGGTACACTGAGTCTACCTAACCCTGCAAAGCGCAGTTTACAGATACCTCCAACAAATTAGGAGTATGAGCCCAGTTAAATTAATTAAGGCAAAGTTAGCATGCACAGACTGCTTCTGAGGCTTGACTAACTAGCTCAAAGTGGGTGCCTTGGTTTATGCAGCTTAGACATACTTTCACAGGGCTGCGTGGGACTTCATCACTGTCACACACTGAGCACTTCTGTCTTCCAGTGCTAACACTTGCTGTCTTGTGCCAACACTAGCTAGTCCCTCTATAAAAACACTTGGTTGCACATTTTGCAGCTTCTGTAAGCCATGTTCTTGGCTTAGTCTCCAGAGGCTGCAATCTTCCCTGTCTCTCTCCTGACGTGTCAACCTCCTGTTGATTTTTACTTCTCCAATTCCCTTCAGTGCCTACTTCATGCTCCTTCATGCCGGGGAGTTGGAAAACTTCTGCTTCCTTCCTCTTTGTGCTGGTTTTTCCCCTCAATTAGGGAACATGTAAGCTCCCAATCCACTCTTGTGGACTCTCTCAGCCCCTCTTCCTGCTGTTTTGACTACGTTTGCCCCAGTTGTAGGTCTCATGCCCTTCCTTCCCCCATATCAGAGCTCCAGTTTGACCCTCGTTCCCCCTTTTCTTTTCCTGCTCCCTGGTATAGTTTTATTCATGTTTTAGACCAAAGGATAGCTAAATCAAGCCTTGAAGTTCTGGCCAGGCTAGGACTTCTCATAAGAAAGAGTGTTTGTCTGTCCTTAAATTTCTGACAGCTTTCTCTTTTGAGCAGAGGTGTGCTGCTAACCAGAGAGACCTGGGCCAGTTCTGGGGGTCTGTCAGGGTGGGCATTAACTGATCCCAAGCACAGCATTCACACAGATGCTGAGTAAGGGTATTCTTGGATGTACAGCTATCAGTTTTGCACACCCAGGAAATACACATACAAACTCCTTTCTGCAACTCATCTTATTTTGCCAAGGTTGGCAAAAGGATCCTTGATTTTCTCTTCTCTTTTTTTTCCATCTCCTGTGGAGTGTCTTAAAGGCACATCTCAATGTTTTAGTGATGCTTAAATGGAAACAAGATAACCAGCCCATGTAATGGGCAGTTTTCTGGCAGATTCTCTTTTCTTAAATGTACTGAGTTTAATGAGCTGAAACTCACAACTATAATTAGCAAAATGCTTAAGATACTACTCTCTGAACTTAATTGAATTTAATTTACAATCTGAACAAATACATTTACATGTTGAAGCAAATGTTTGCCTTTATTTTAAAGTATTCATCCCTTCTTATCTTCCAGACCTTAGTGAGGCAAAAGTTCACTCATTAAGTCTTGCAGTACTAGGACATCTGACTTGGCTTGGAAAACTGAATTTGTGAAACTTGATCCCTGACCATATCATACAAGAACTTAAGCTCTTCTAATGGAAAAAAATGTTACCAACTTTTAGAATGTGTGTCCTTAAGCCTTAAAGGAATGCTGTGTAGCACAGCAACCTCCAAATTTTTTGTGATGGATTTTTATTTTTTTTAATTTCTTTCAGATTAATTTCCAAACAATGGAAGGCTCTGTAACTCTAAGGTCCATTTTACTCCACCACTATTGGATTCTATTGAGAGACTTTGTAAATTATATCTATATAAGAGACAGGACGGTTTGTTTTCCTATGGAATTTCCTCATACTGCTCTTAGCCAAGAACATCATGCTTTACAAATTTAAGCACCTTGAGCAGCAATTTTTCACTGACCAGAGGTTGTGAAACCAAAAGCAGAAATCAGTATGACAAGATCAGGCACCTGACTGTTTGCAATGTTAACCTTCAGAGCCCTTTATGGTAAGTAAATGCCCTCTCTGTTCTGGACTTGGAGAGAAAATTCAGCAACAGGTGGGGACTTTTGCTGAAGCAACAAGAAGCCAACTATTCATCAGAATATGAAGTGTTGGAAAGCCATAGAAGGCAGAAGCAGGTGCAGGGACTGAAGTTAGACTGAGTAGAAGATGGAAGAGGTGAGAAAAACGTCAGTCTGTGAGCAGCAGAACATCTTCCAGTCCAGGCTAGGGGAGAAGAATGCACTGAACAAGTTCTCTGCTGTCCTCTCCATGCTACTGTGTCAATATTTTTGGAAAGAGACTGTTTCTTAAGAAAACCAGTTAGAACTGAGTGCAAAAGCAAGATAGCTATGTGGTTACAGGTGTGCAAAGGCAACTAGATGATAGATTTTATTCTCAGATGTTCTAGTTTCATCCAGTTTTGACAAACAAAAGAAAATTGTGATCTAAGCCAAACAGTGAAGGCTGTATTCTGATTGCGATGTTTTCTTTTACCAAAGCTGTAAATGGAGTCTTACAGCTTTTTCTTGCAGCAAATATTAGACATCACAGATAACCTGGCCTAATTTCTTGCTGTCTCTGGGTCTTCAGAGATAGGAAAGAATAGCTGTCCTCTTTCTGAGTGCCACGGGTAAACATATCAATGTGAAGGTTTGTGATTTCAAATTTGAGAGTGGTCAGAATCAGCAAATGGGATTCATTAAACTGTTAAACCAGGCATTCTGCAAGATACCTAATGTTTCTCTCTGGTAGTCTTATGGCAAGGTAAAATTATGGTTTAAAGGAATATCTCTGAGAGTTTCCATGCTGCAACATGCCTAGAGGCATGCCAGATGCTGTTGGACTGACCAGGCTGAGGGCAGCTGACACAGCAGCTACAGCAACAGCAGCACGGGGTTGCCCCTGACTGGATTCTGATCAGTAAAGCACTAGAACTAATTTAGAATTTCATCCAGGTATGTCTGCAGGACCTGCAGCAACCCGAGAGTGTTCCTGAGTATATGTCTGGAGCAAGCCCACACTGTACTGCATAGTTAAAACTGTGACATCCAGGTCCAAGGGAAAGCCGATTTTGCCTGTTCTGGGTAAAGGAGCTATGGTTCCTTTTAGTGTCTGTGGAATTTGCTTGGTTGAGTCAACGGCTGACCAAGCCTGAAAATGCTCATACATTGCCTTGTCTCCTCTTTGGATCATTACACCTATATGAAGCCAGCTGGGGAGAAGCCAGCAGACTCTTGCTCCGTGGTTCCACACAGCTCATACCATAAACGCTGTTGTCTTTTATTACACTAACCATTAGCCTCAACACATACAAAGAAGCACATTTTAATTTGATCGCTCTTTCCAAATAGGTGTGCATGGGAAAAGGCGTGCTGCACTGTGTGGGGTCGACTGTGATATTGCTCCATTGGGAAACTATGTGTCTTCTGGACCTTTGTGCAGCTGTACCTCCACAAGTGCTGGCCTTGCTGCGTGGGAGCCCTGTTACCCTCTCGTGCAGTCCTGGGGGAGGCACAGTGGAATTTGCTCTGGGTTTTGCACAGCCTCCTTAGGGCTTCTGCCTGGTCTTATGGCTTCCTCTGTCTCTTCTGAGTTCAAATCCAGGAACCTGTTTGCAAGTTTTTCACGGCTTCCCAGCCCAGCTGAAATGGAGGGGAAGCCCACTGGCGTGTTTGGTCACACCGGTGTGTTTGGTCATAAACAAGCACACTTCCCAGGATGCCGAGGTCAGTTATTTGGGTGTGAGGAGGAGCGATAGAACGCTCACACCTTCTTTTCTCTCACACCCACACACCTGCTCGTGAATAAGGATGAAGCCCTGATCCCATGCCTGTGGCTACCCTGCTTCCTCTTGAATCACACCACCCACAAAGTAAGCAGGCTTCAAAACTTGGCATTAAGAAAAACAGAAGTAGATTTTCCTGCTATTAAATATGTCTGCCAAGGCAAACCCATCCCTTATAACATGAAACTTTAACAAGCTCTTGCATTGAGATGCCCTAATTTGAACAAGGAAAAGTTTGCAGGGAACTGAGAGCTGACTTTTTACTCAGAGATAAGGTTGTATACCTCTCTGCCTGCAAGCCCACGGGTATTTAAAAAAAACCCACAAAACAAAACAGAATGTCTTTACATATTTAAATGAATTAAAGTGAACCTGCTCTGGATGAAACATTCAATTCAATTCCTTAACTGAGCTTCTTAAGGGTGAGCTCCACTACAAAAGAAACTTATTAAAGAATAATGAAGACTGTCAAAAACTATATGCTTAAAAGCTAGTAAATAACAAAGTAAAGCTTTTAGTCATCTTGACTGGACAAGGTGAGGTCAAAAAGAAACAACAACACATGCAGCACCATGGCAATGGGCTTTTCATGCTTCTTGTCTTCTGCAATTGCTTTTTAAGAAAGAAGTCTTGCTTTTCTTTGGTCATACGTTGTCTTCTGTTAATCACTGCCTTTAGCCTGACCCTCTGAAATAGAAATTCTCTTTTATGTAATACTTTACTTGGAGAGGTGTGGGGGTTTTTTGTTTTTGTTTTTGTTTTTGGTTTTTTTTGATAGGTTGTGTTTTGTTCACTTGGAAGCACAGACAACAAAATGAAAGAGTAAAATATTCTAAGCCACTGATGAAATGGTTTTCAAGCAACTTCGAGTTGGATGGATCTTGGGGCTGCTGTTACTTACTTGACAGTCATTTATACTGAATCAGTTAATAAGTCAGATCTTATGTCATGTTAAGCATTTTTTCTTGTTTATTTTCCCCGCATTAATAGCCATATTGCAATTGTACACAATGCCCTGAGCAAAATTTAATTCACTGGCACTGATTTACAACTGTAGAACATGTTCTGATGGGGATAGATGTTGGAAAAAAAGATCACTTTAAAGCATATTCAGGCATAAAGAATTGCTCAGTTGATGTCTAGTTTTTGTTACGTGGGAACGAAGTAGTCATTAATTATTTTATTTTTGTTGTTGTTGTGTCTTTCCTCTTTTGTTCTTTATAAGTAGGCAAATGCTCAATGGTGATCATGTGCTGTTTTATCTTAAATACTGTTTGACAGCCTCAGGGTTAACAGAAATCTCACTGCAAAATGTTCCTAAAAATACAGTGACAAGAGCTGAGGCTTGGAGTACTGTGCTCAGTCATGTAAGAATACTTCTGAAATTGAACTTAGAAGCCAATAACACCTGAACAGTCCTGACTATGTTACATTTTTTAAGTAAAGGAGATGGTTCTTCAATGCGAACATGATAGTGTGATGTATCAACAAGACATAATTAATGAAGGCATTGGTGCAATTTCATGGAACATGAACTTCCCCCTCCAAATTCTTAGCACTGAAAATCAAAGTGTATTTTATTATTTTTGATGGCCATAGCATTAAAAAAAAAAAAAAAAAAAAAAGTCTCAAGTTATCAAGATCCAGGACTTGATGGACAGAGGATGCTGGAGGAAGTATAAGAGAAGAGAGGAAATGAAAATTCCTGACTCTAGGATTAACATGGTAATATGGTTCTGCAGCTTGTAACATCCATTTCTATTCTTTGTTTTTGTTGTTTTTTGGGTTTTTTTTCTTTTCTTTTACAGCCAAGCAAATAACAAAACCCTTTTATCCTTGTCTTAGTATCCTATGTCTAAATGAGTAAACAGAGTGTATCATTACCAATGAGAGGCTATTCTAAAATTAAAAAGTTTTGTTTGACTCAATTTCTGACACTGCTCAAGATTTCTGGATAAATCTCATGCATAATAATAATAAAAAAAGCATATTTAACATATGCAATCTGTAATTTCTCTGTCAGTAGTGAGCTAGGTAATTGTTTTGAAAATATACATCATTCATTATATATGAATAATTATATAACAGAGAAAAAGACATCACAAAAATCATTTCAACAAAAGGGACAAACCCAGTTTTGGCCATAATGAGTGTGTGAGGTACCCATTTCCAAGATATAAAATACATTTTAAAACAACCAAGTGACTTTACTAAATGCTGTATAAAACTTTATCATGTTGCTTACTTAGGGTCACAGAAGCATTTAAGAGAAAAGGGAGGGAGGGAGGAA